>ML277033.1:3651-17918 GCA_005239495.1 Nicotiana undulata | reverse complement strand
TTATATGAATACATATTTTATTCACAATAATATCAGTCTAATATACATTCAAACAATTTGAATATTGTACAATACACAAGTATTATGGTTTGAACTCTTCAAATATAATCTTAAAATATTTTGTAAATAAATTTTAGACACAATAAACCATGGCTCTGATACCACTGAAGGATTGCATATAGATGTTCATAACACGCAGCGGAAGACAATAACAATCCTAGGCAGAACTTTTCGTGTTTAAAATTTATTTACATGTCAAAGATCGGATCTAAGACGTACCTGGTGAAGAGAGTCTCGTTTCAAAATTTCTTCGATAGTGCAAAGACTCTATGCGTATCCACACCGAGACCGATCCTTGCTATCAACTCTTTGATCAATAAAACCCGTGTACAAATTGAACGAAGAATATTGCGCTGAAATTTTTCTCAAAAATCTCAACTCAATGTTAGAAGAACAAGAAACACCTTTCTTGTGTATTTTCTCTCTTGGCTTGTGTTGCACTCTCACTTTCACAAAGTGATTTTCTTCTCAAGAATTGAATATACAAATTTTGTTCCATCACCCTTTATATAGCATCACCTATAAACCCTTTTCCTATTTGGTTGAGGTAATGATTTACTTAGGGTAAATCGAAATTCGATATAATTGGCATCACGACTGCCGATTTCAAATCCAGTCGCAATTGGAATTGAAGTATCAATTAATGTATTATATCAAAAAAGGAATACCAATCCCATTCTAAATAGGAAGAGCCGAAACGTCCTTAGGAAAAGGACTTTCACGTAATGTCCTCGTGGACTTTCTGTGAATCCAATTTCAATTGGAATTCATACTCTTTATGAATATTATATTTTGTATATACATCTCTAATAAAATTATTAATTATATATATCACATATATATTTCAACCAAGAGACATAATTCAATTTTCTATTCTAAATAGAAAATTTTAATTTGTTCACAATATCAATTATATCCTCTGTGCTAGCAGAGAATATAATATTTTATTTGGACTAATAACTAAATTTATTTGACTAATTAAATTCTTTAATTTAATTATCAAATAATAAAGTTAATTAATCCTTTAGCAAAGATCAGAACACTCGTTAGTGTGCGACCCCATATGTTCAATACTAAACCGGTAGTAAATTGATCATATCAATATACTAATCAAGGGTTGCGTCTAGCAACATTCCTTAACGACCGGATAACATGAAGTATACAATTTACTCTCAAGAACCCGTAGAAGAATAATGCAGTAATTCCTTCTATCCTTATAGCTCTGGATCACCCTAGGATACGGTTCAACTGTCAAATCCTAATAGGCGACCAACTATGTGTTCATGTCAAATACAATCGACCATTGAATGACCTAAGAAACTCATTTCTTCTTTCATTCAATTGCCCTGGCCAAGGTCTTAATTTGGTCGTTTATAATTCATGACAACATGGAGCTTAAACTCATTACCAAGAGTTGACAGATTCCATCTTGATCAATCACTAATTCTACAAGTATTTAATCGTACCCAATATCCTTTCAACTATCGCCCAAGGGCCATAGGTGTCTAGTATCAAAGCACAATAAATAACTTGTCAATTACTATGACGATCTCAGGTCAAAGGAAATTCTTACATCACATTCTTCAAGAGAATATCCTATTGACAGTTTATGGTAATTCTAACCATTAGGAATTATCCAATGAGTCGGTTCAATGATCATATCTCTATATGCATCATCTATCTATGTGATTTAGTTAATGAGATCAACTAATCTTTATCTCATAAAGACGATCACATAAATATTGATCTAACCGGATTACTAATGTCCAAATTAATAATCCTATGACCAAGAACATATTTAGATTAAACTATAAGAAACTTTACTCTCATTATCATGATCTCCATCACAATGTCAAGTTTCACAATTTAATCAAGGACCTTATCAAGTTAATCACAATTAATAATAACTATGATAAAAGAATATCAAATGCCATATATATTTTTATATCAAATAACGTTCACAAAAATATGTTCAAATCATCACATGTGATATTGGATCTAGGGCATATCTACTATATCCCTAACAATTATATCATAACTTAACCGTCCTTCCTCATCAGTACTACTCACGTACTCCTTCAAGCAACTTTACTATCCAGCACGTAATCATCATCTTCTTTTTTTCTTGAGTTTGGAGATTTTGAGTTGTTAATAAATCCAATATTTACATTAGTTAAGGACAATTTAGCAAATTTATAAGGTAGTGTACAGTAAAATAAATAAAATAAGGAAATAATTGCTATATTAAACAACAACAAACAACAGTCAGTCCATACATCGATTTCAACAATACAATCCAAACTGGCAGTAAAGGAAGAGCACAACAATGACTTATTTCAGTTCTATAGATAATTTGTTGACACACTAAAAGAAGACCACAACCATGCAAAGTTATTTCAATCCGAAGTGCAGTCGACATTAAATACTACGTAACGAAATCAACCAATCATTGGTCATTTGAAGCTTGGCAATAATGTGCATCAATGGTTTTAGTAACTGCAGTAACAAATTCCTTCAACTTATCGGGACATGGGACATCCTCGTTCAACTTCTCATATTCGATCGTTGTCTTGGCAAATTCGGTCTCATTCTTTGATATAATTTGGAAGGTAAACCTAAGGGTCTTATACAACTTCATTAGTTCTCCTTCAAGCAGATTGTATACAATTGACTTGTTTTTCTCATCTACTGCTTCCACCAACTCCTTCGAAATCATCTCCACACCATCTAAACCGAACATAAAAGAAATCATTGTCACAATAAAAATGCATGGAAAAAAAGAAGGAATTGAAGAGTAATTTAGCAAAGATTAGTTGCCTTACCAATGGAATAATATACCATGATAACACATCCAACTTGTCCCCACTCTCCTTCAACTAAGTCAATTCGTGGAACAATATCAGAGCATATTTTAGGGAGATATTCTTTGTTACTGCCATATGTTTCGAGGAACACGCTACCTGGAGATTTAATTTCCACCTCAAATTCTAGCTCACCACTCAATTTCATCTCCTTTATATTATAATCCAAGCTACTTTTTCGTTTTGGAGCTTTAGCAAATCACTTTTCTGAATGTCTAACTCTTGTGCTGCTGCTCCTTATATAACGTGAGGACCACATAGTTACAGGAAACGCACGCAGAACAGTGTCCAGCAATTCATAATAATTAGTGGGGCAAAATGGTTAAAAGAAAATGGTTAACCCCTATATTCATTAAAAACATGGATAACCAATGGATCTAATTTTTACATTTGTAAAGTATCAACTTGGGGGTTACTCAAGTTAGGAACACTAAGAATTCTCCCAAAAGTGATCATATGCAAGAGGTCATGGATAATATGGCTACCCATATTATCCGCCGGTTAATCCGTATTAAAAATGGGTCGGGTCGGATAATTCGTCCGCTTTTTCATTACCCATTTTCGACCTTAATCATATCCGCCCCGTAACGCTCATTTGCCACTCTTAATAATAATTAATCAAAACTAGTATTAGTAATCGCGCGATGTCCGGGCACAAATCATGTTAAATTGTGATGTAGGTTGTTTGAATCATGTGCAAATAATCTTAAAATGTAAACCTCCCAGATAAAATAAAATTATATTAGATATTAATTATGAAGTAGGATATGAAATTATTGCTCAAATCTCATGGTGCATAACCTATTTTCTTTTCATATTTGTAGTAGTTTAACTCCTTGATTTTAGTCTTGCATTTCGTTTCGCTTTCAATATTAAAGAATACTAAACATATCATGTTGTGATCTGACTTGTTTGAGCACAATAGATCATATTATTTTATGCTCTTGATTTTTTTCATGCATTTCGTTTCGCTTTCAATATTAAAGAATACTAAACATATCATGTTGTGATCTGACTTGTTTGAGCACAATAGATCATATTATTTTAACAAACTTCTTACTACACTACTAAAATTCACCTGTTTACCGATGGAAGTCCGTCGGTAACAAGGTTTTACCGACAGAAGTCCGTCGGTAAGTGGTTGGTAGGTAAATCCTTCCTCGGCAAAATATACCGACAGAATCCGTCGGTAACTTACCGGCGGACCCATCGAAAAGCCATCGGTAAATTTCTGACAATAGTTGGTCAAATAATTTTACTTACCGACGGATATCCGTCGATATATTATAAAATAATATAATACTAATAATATAATTACCGAAAGATATCCGTCGGTAAATTAAAAATAATAATTTAATAATACCGATGGACACCACCGGTAAGTTTAGAATTTTAATTTGGTAATATAAAAATTAAAAAATATGAATAAATTCATATTCCGACGGCTATCCATCGGTATTTTCAACAAAATCTAAAAATTTTGTTCCATTTCGTGATAGTATCCATTGTTTGAGCATTCTAATCATAGCTTTAATAACTTTCTAATTTCAAACTCAATTAAGCTTTCCTTTTCATTTCTAAAAGTAAATTTTTAATAATAACATAATTTTGCTAATTTTTTAAGTATTGTATATTTAATTTTAACAACTTTCTAATTTCAAACTCAATTAAGCTTTCCTTTTCATTTCTAAAAGTAAATTTTTAATAATAACATAATTTTGCTAATTTTTTAAGTATTGTATATTTAATTTTAACAACTTTCTAATTTCAAATTTAATTAGCCTTTCCCTTTCTAATTTTAAGTTTGTATATTTAATTTATTTTATTTTCTAAACTTATAATTTATAAATATCCTCACATTATCTCTAATTTATTTCTATTATTTAATATTTAATATTTTTTATTTTATCTATTAGACTTGAGATACGTGGGCCTATTCATATTATGAATTTTCTTATCATAATATAAAATAATTTCTCGTCTCCAATTTAAATAAGTTTTACCATTTTTTCTATGATAAAAAATCTAAAAAAAATTCTATTTATTTTTTTATTTTTGATATTGTATTATTCAATACATAATATTATTCGTCCATTTATTCATTACCTATTTTTGACCCGAATCATATCCGTCCCGAACCGCCCATTTACCATTCCTAATAATAATTAATCAAAATGAGAACTTCGCGCGGTGCTTGGCGTTATCTCGTGTATAACTCATTCCCAAATGCATATTTATGATTTATTTTTGATATGTCCATATTCAGCAGACAATTAATTAGTCTTATTCTTAAAACGAAAGGTCTAATATCAACAGTAACCTTTACTATAATATTTGGTGTAGCGTCTCAGTAACCAGATCTACGAGTATCTCTCACCTACTCCGATTAAAACAAATTATTACTCCTAGATTTCGAACATATTTTCTTTTTGGTCTGTTATAAAAAAAATGACTTTTTTTAAATTTAGAAATAATTTAATTTAAACTTTCAATTTTACCATTAATGAAAAACTTTTATAACCACACAACTATTCTGGGGTCCAGTTTGACTTGTTTAGAACCATATATTCCAAAAAAAATTATTTTCTTAAATTCTGTATCCAGTCAAATAATTTGAAATAGAGGGAGTAGTTTGTTATTTATCCGAAAGGAGAGAATGAATGCATGCAAATGCAGAGTGACGCCCATTAGCTAAGGTAATATGTAGATCCAGCGAACCTAACGTACCAATAATAGTACGAGATAGGGGTCACACTCACACCTAAACACAACATATATGACGGTGACTGGCCGCTTGTTTGGATGGTTGTTACGTATCGTTTTATAATGTATCATATCATATTGTATTATATTGTACCGTATTGTTTGATAAATATAATGTTTGAATAGATTGTGTCGTTTGTCATCGTTTCAAGATATCACTAACATCAATATGAAGAATAAACTAACAATATTATATAAAAAAATTATGATATAGGATCAAATTATTATATAAAAGGTAGGGTAAATGATAAAATAAAATTATTTAATAATAATAAAGGGTGAGAGTGAGAGAAAAAGATAAGGTAACGACGCGACCACACCAGATCGGTTGTTACATAAAGTGACACATTTCGTCGTTATGTAACGAAGGATTTAACGATACGATACAATAAAATTTAAGTAACAATCAAAACAAATATCGTATTTAAAGTAACAATACGATACAATACAATGGGTAACAACCATCCAAACAAGCTGTGAAGGAAACAAAAATAAAAAAACAAATAACGTACTCCTTCTGTTTCAGTTTATGTGAACCTATTTCTTTTTTAGTTCATTCTAAAAAGAATAACTCATTTCTAAATTTGGTAGCAATTTAACTAAATTTACAATTCTACCTTAATGAAATACTTTTATAATCACACAAATATTCTGAGCCCCTTTTAGACTTATTTAGCACTACAAATTCTAAAAAAAATTATTTTTTCTTAAACTCTACGCACAATCAAACAAGTTTACATAAATTAAACGTTGGAAATAGTTGTTTTTATTCATAAGGGAATCAGTACCTCTACAGTATACACGTGGAGAGATCCCTGACTATAATAGAGAATTGTCTGTTCTGCTTTTGCTTGGAGAGAGGCAGTTAAATAATTAATTAATAATACCATCTTGTTTTACGCACCCCCAGTTGCCATACTGCATGACAGGATGCCCCAATAAACAAACAAGAAACACTAATCCTTCCGTTTCAGTGATGTGAACTTAATTTTTTTTATTCGTTTAAAAAATAATAATTTTTTTTAAATTTGGATATAATTTTACTTAAAGTTACAATTCTACCTTTAATGAAAATCTTTTATAGCCAAATACTCTGGGTCCTTTTTTAACTTGTTTAGGATAACAAATTTTAAAAATCTTTATTTTTTTTAAACTTCGTGCTTAGTCAAACAAGTTCACATAAATTGAAACAGATGGAGTAATAGTAATAATATCATAAAGAATATATTGTTTATAATAATAATAATAATAATAATAATAATAATAATAATAATAATAATAATAATAATGGTAATAACCCCACCACTTCACTACATGTAAAAGCATCTTTTCCTACCAAAAACCAAAAGATAATGACAATATGCAATCACCAACCCTACCACCTCACGACATGTACAAGTTAAGATAATGAAGTTGTTCTTATTCGGAAGGAATATGTACTTCGATGCATGGAGTGATTCTATGACAAATTACTACGGTAATATTATCAGAGTACTTTATAAAACTTAAGGATGAGTTATCTGAGGCGGATCTAGGATTTAGTGAGTCGGTACCATGATATTCAGGATAAATTTATCACTGTTCATAAAAATTAATATGGGATCTACACTAATATTTGACTATTTCTTGATCATTTGTACGCATATATGATGTTTTTGCGGAAGTTACCGGGCGCCGGTGACTCCTCTTGTTAAAGTGGCGTCCGCCTCTGAGTATAAACACCTCTATATATTATAACTCAATTATAAATACACCCCACGTATTTTAAACTCTAATCGTATTCTTGCAATTTGACGTGCTTTGTTTAAATCTGAATAACTAATGAAAGATAAATACGAATTTTAGTATTTATAGTGACAAGCAAATTATATGACTAATTGATGGAAAACATGTTGAACTTATGGCTTGATATGTTGGATTGAGGCAGAAATGGCTTTTGGTTGAGGGGAAAGCTTGCTGCTGCTATAGACATATACTTGCCTCCTTTTCTACTATACAATTTAATGAAGAAACGACAAAATACAAGTTAAATTAGTAATACCAGAAATCAGCGAAAAACCGATCAAGCCATACCGATCAATGATGGTCGGTCAAAAAAAAGTGACCAAAAAATTGTTCAACACGGACGGAAACTACAAAAAGAAAAATATTTTACATTTTTTAAAATTAAATATCAATCAAAGTTAGTCAATTTATTGGTCAAAAAGTTGATTGAAGTGGTCAGACTTACTTAGTCAAAATAACTTTTTGATTACCGGCCAACATTGATCGGTAATGTGGATTCAATTTTTTAAATTTTAATAATTATATTATTATTTAAAATATTTTATAAAATTTAAAGAATTTATATTTAAGATTACCGACCAAAGTTGGTCGGTTATTGCAGGGGAAGCATTTACCGACCAACTTTGGTCAGTATATTTTATTTCCTAGAAAATAACCGATCAAAGTTGGTCGGTATTAGGTCAAACATGATATAACTTTGAATCACTTTAATATTTACTATCTAAATAATATAAATGTAATCTGTTAACACTTTATTTTGTGATACAAATAATGAATACACTAACATAATATACAAGCTGTGTCAAGTTCTCTCTCTAAGAATTCCTTCTCTCTCTAGGAATTCCTTAACAATCTCATGGACTTGAATCAAGTTCATCAAACTACCCCCCCCCCCCCCCCTCCCCCCACACCCAAACCTCCTGATATTGATCAATTAACTGAAGAACAAAAATTATCCAATCCTAGCTTCAAAGACAAATTAATACAAAGTGCTTCAGATGCTTCAATTAATATGATTATTGATACAAATGCCTACTACTAAACTGAAGCACAAGACAATGGGAAAGAAGACCCTATCTGCTCAACAAATAACCAACAAATACATCTAACTCAAGAGGATACCCAGCGCATAAATCAGCCATGGAAATTCTCAACTATAGTCCAGCTTCAAGGAAGAAGAATCCAACATGACCTTCTTAAAAGGAAGCTACAAGAGTTGTGGAAAATTAAGGATAATTTTTTATTAATTGATTTAGGGTGTGACTACTACATTACTAAATTTAACAATGAGGAAAACATGCTACAAGCCCTACATAATGGACCTTGGTTCATCTTTGGCCACTTCCTATCCGTCCAAAAATGGGAGCCAAACTTTCTAGCTTCGGAAGCAAAAGTATCAAAAAGTGCAGTATGGGTACGTTTTCCCCAATTACCGACTGAATTTTATGATGGATTAATCCTAAAAAAATTGGAAACAAAATCGGTAAGCTCTAAAAAATTGATGCATGCACTTCCTCAACCCTTAGAGGGAGATATGCAAGGCTATGTGTTGAACTGCCTTTGGAAGTTCCAGTAACTCCTTTCATCTTCATCGAAAAACATAAACAAATCATTCACTATGAAGATGAAATTTTTTTATGTACAAAATATGGAAGGTTAGGGCATGTCCAGTCCAAATGTCATTCCACGATTATAGTTAATGCCTCTCCCCCCAACTGAATTGGACGTTACTGCTAATCAACCCAAGAGTCAGGAAGAAGTTACAGGTGTAAATGAAGAGCCTGTTCAGTTCACAAAGGAAGAAGTGTGGCAAACGGTGAGCTTCCCTAGGAAAAAGAAGGCCAATCACAAATACATTCCAGGTAATTTTAATGAGCAAAACACCCGCAGATCAGGTACTATCCTCTATCCTTCATTAACTGTTCAACCTTTTGATAAATTGTTGTCTAATAATATGACCAATAAAAATTATACAAAATAATATATTATTAAAAATCCCAGTCCAAAAACCACTCCTACGTTTGCAAACAAATTCGAAACCTTAGTTAAACATCCTGATTTGGATTGCATGGTATTGGACGTGGCCCCACCTCCCAAATCAGATTGCCAAGTGGCAAACATAGTTAAGGACCAACCAAATCCCATGCATGTCAATAATTCACACTCTAGACCCCTAACTAACCTAATTACCAATACTAACACACCTAAAACTATTTCCAATGACTCCATAATTTCCTCTACATCTTTAAATCCCTCTAAAAACTTAATTAACTCTTGCATGAATAATAACTTACAAGAATTACACATGTCCCGTGACCTTCCTAGTTCCCCACAAATGGCTGAAGAAGTTGAACACGTTCTAGGAACAAAATCCAACCAAAACTATTAAAACCATCGGTGCAAACAAACCTCAAGGCATGCAAATAAATGTAATAAGTAGTGACCCTCTAGAACAATAGAAAACCTAGCAACTCCATCAGAAGATTACCCAAGCTCCCCCAATATAAACCAATACTCACTCAGTAAACATGCCAAGAATCCCCATATCTCAACGAAGAAGACACCATCTAGTCCAAATACTAAGACACCAACAAGCACACATAATGTCCAATCCTCCAATCCCCCAATCATCACAAACGAACAACCAAGTCTTCTTTGTTCAACCACCTCTCCCTCAAGATCACCAACCCTTTTCTTGGATAGAACAAGGATTAATGGGGTATGCAATATCATTCAACATGGTATTGGATGACCAAGAAACTATGATAGTACTCCAAAATGCCCACTTCCTAGCTCAACTAGTATCGGAAGGGATGCATATGACAATGAGCAACTACCTAAACCATGTCTGAATGAACAACATACTACACCCTCTAACTCCCTCAATGAACTCCGACCTAGCACACACAATGTCCAATCCTCCAATCCCCCAATCATCACAAACGAACAACCAAGTCTTCTTTGTTCAACCACCTCTCCCTCAAGATCACCAACCCTTTTCTTGGATAGAACAAGGATTAATGGGGTATGCAATATCATTCAACATAGTATTGGATGGCCAAGAAACTGTGATAGTACTCCAAAATTCCCACTTCCTAGCCCAACTAGTATCAGAAGGGATGCATATGGCAATGAGCAACTACCTAAACCATGTCTGGATGAACAACATACTACACCCTCTAACTCCCTCAATGAACTCCGACCTAGCTCAAACCATGAGAAATTAATGGAGTCTACCCCCTCACTTCAACCCAATCCAAACACAGAACACACAAATGGATCTTCCATTCATCCCACCAGGGGAGATCTCGAATATGAACCCCATATTCATGCCTTGGTCAATACCAAACAGTCATGCAACAACTCAGACGACCAACCAAATGCAAAATCCTCCATATGCAAACAATGTCCAGCAAAATGCTCCACAAGATCAAAACAATGTTCCATAACAGCCACCACCTCTCAATCAACCAAAACAAGAAGATCATCCAATAGGGGAAGCAGAAGGATTGAACCTGCTAGGGTCAGAACAAATCCTGGAGTTTTCAAGTCTAAATGAGGTAAAGGTATATCTCTTTAGGGAAATGCGAGAGAAGAGGTACATTCTCAGTTGCCCCCCAACACTCTACAAATTCTCGATGGATGTCAGATACCTCCACAGGATCCCACTGTGGGAAGTGCAATGTTTCTAGTCCCTTCGATCAGGAGAAATCCAACTACCTTTCCTCATAGAATGAGGAATAATGGAAACATGCACAACCCAAGACGTCCAGATATGATGCCTAATCCAATCAATTTCATGATTTGGGACATAAGTCTGATCACCCAAAAGGTCATCCCGTGTTTTATAAGTCAATTCTGTGTCTGAGGTCATAAAAACTTCCTTTTATCTCACATCGATTTGCGTGCACAGCCCGGGCATATAGCCGGGAAGCCTTTATGTGAAAAACTGAGAAAAATGATAGATTTGTTTTTGAAATTTGAATTAAGTTAACTTTGGTCAACATTTTTGGTAACGGACCCGGACCCGTGATTTGACGGTCTCGGAGGGTCCGTAGGAAAATATGGGACATGGTGTTTAACCAAAAAGTGAATTCTTTTGACTAAAGCTTAATTTAAGAAAAAAACTCGGGTTACTGATAATCAAATCAACCAAATAAAGAGTAAATATTGATAATTGAGAGCGAAAGAATAAAAGTAGCCTTTATTTCCCAAAAATCAGATGATCCCGTTTGTTACATTAACATTCCTTTTATATGGATGGTCTTCTAGTACAACGTTTGTATTTCTGTCATGAAGCCTATTAAATGCTTAATTATTGCATTTATGAAGCGTTACAAAGATGAATAGTAACTGTTATTTTAGGAGTTACATAACGTACGGGACATTGATTGCTGATCTTCGAATCGGCTTGTTATTGCGTCCGGATTCGTTGTGACCGTGCCTTTTCTTCTTTGGTGATCTTTCCATGGCTGATTCCTTGTATCGACAGTATCTCTTTATCCCGCGTCCGCGTGTGATATTTTGATTGGTCCACCTGGCTGCCTGAGTCATCCAAAATATGTACACGTGTAAGGCTATATATTTTTTACCAATACAGATAGTCCCCCCACTTGCCATGTATTGAACGTATAATACTTGGTAAGTGGATGTTCATTTATGGCGGGAATATTTTGCCGCTGCTTTACCTCGACACTTTGCATTCTTTTATGGACGCATGCATCGCATAGTACTTCCATTTAATGCTTTTTCCACGTGTTCGTTTCTGATTGGTTCTGAAACGACCCGACGCCTTTTAGGGCTTTTTTGCGGCTGCATCAGTCCTGAAGTGACACTTTTGATTATGACTTTTCATCATTACCTTTTACAAGATTTGACGGTTGCCATTAAGTATAAATAATCTTTTTCCTTTCTTCCTTAGCACGAAAAAGAAACTTCTACAGCTCCATCTTCTCTTTGTGAAAGAATTTCTTCCTAGACTTTATAAATATGTCTTCCTTAGGCCAACCTGAAAAGGTCATTGATGTTGAGGCTCTGGCTCCTTCTTCTTCTTCTCCGACGAGGAGTCGAAGAGGCGGCCGATTAAGGAGCCTAGGACGTACCTCCGTTAGAGGTTCTTCTTCTCCTTCTCCTGCTAGGGCGTTGGTTTCTCCGAGAGGTAGATCTTCTCATTCTATTTCTAGGAGTAGGGATGAATTTCATGAACCTAGAGTTGATGAAATCATCCCTTCTGAGATAACCTTTCCAGAAGTAAATTCTCCCATTACCGAACAAGCTCATTCTCTGGATAGTATTGAGAAATACGCTACTATCATTACTGTTGGTCATATTCCCGTTGTTCGTAGGGAGTGTTTTTGGGAGTCTAATGTTCCTGTCCTTGTTCCAAGTAGTACTCAAAGGATTACATCCTTTAAAACGGGTTTTTCTTACGTCTTCACTTATCCTTTCACGTTAGGATTTCAGCCTCCTGTTGATCCTGTGATCATAGAGTTTTGTCGCTTTTTTAATATTTGCTTAGGACAAGTTGGTCCCCTAATATGGCGTGTTGTTGCCTGTTTGAGAGTCCTGGCTTCAAAGGTTTCCGTTCCTTTTACACTTCATCATCTTCTGCATTTATATTCTCCCGCTTTATTCCGCCAAGGGGTTTTTACTTTAGTTGCCCGGAGCAAGAGGGTTCTAGTAACCCCTGGTGATGATAAGGACAGAGGTTGGTACTTTAGGTATGTGGCTGTTCCCACTGCTGCTTTAGTGGGTGAGAATAATATTCCCTTCCCTGAGAAGTGGAATCGTGCACGTAAGTACTTTGATTCGCACCTATTTTACTTGTAATACAATTTACTTGGTATTTATAACACCGTATCCGTTTTTCTCTTATTCACAACAACTATGAGTGTTGTCGAGAATGTTTTCGACATCCGTGGTTGGGTAGAAAGAATGTTGACTGCTGCTCCTGCCGAGGAAAGATCTTGGAAGTACTTTTCGGCAAAGTACAAGTGGATTGTTAAGACCCATGGTAAGTAGAGTTTTTCTCACTTTTTCCTTTGCCTGAGTTTTTTTATTATTAACTCTTTTCCTTTTTCTGATAGGATTTTCTACCCGTGGGGTATCTTCCTTACTTCCAAGGATGTCTTTGTCCCGTGCTCAGAGTATTCTGACGAGTGCTTCGAAAAGGAAAGCCCTGGATTCCCGCTCTGGAGGGGAAGATGAGGGTGAAGAAGAGGGTGCTTTAGTGCACCGGGTGAGAAGAAGGCGGGTAATTTTGGACGACGAGTCTACTCCCGCGCCTCTTTCCTCCGTGTTGGCCATCAGGTCTTCTTCTTCTCGAGATCGATCTCAATCTCCATCTCGAGATCCCGCTGAGCGTTTATTTCAGGAAGGGTTTGAAATGGACCCTGATGATGTTCCTCTAGCTACCATCTACCCGCGTTTTGCTGATATCTCTGTTCCCCAAGTTACTGCCGTTGTCTCTTCTTCAATTCCTATTACCTTTCAGTTTCTCCTTTTTCCGTCTCTATTGAAGTGCCCGCGACTCTTTTGGCTCCGGGCCCTTCTGTCTCTTCTGCTGCCCCTTCAGTCCCTGCTTCCATGCCTTCTATTATAGAAGAAGGGTCTTCCAGCAGGGGGATGAGAAGGGTCTTGATTGAGGTTCCAACTGGTGGAAACCTCTTTAAGAAAATTAGCACCGGTGAGCCGAAAATGTGGCTCAAGCCCTTAATTGGCCATGAGGAAAGAGCTAAACTTGACAGCCACGCATCTCTCACTTGGGCTAATGAGGTGGTGCATAATTCCTTGAAGGTA
>MDKH01057392.1:0-28695 GCA_005239495.1 Nicotiana undulata | reverse complement strand
ACTCTTTATCAAGTTTCCACATAAAGGCTTCCCGGCTATGCGCCCGGGCTGCGCACGCACATCAGGGTGAGATTAACGGAGGCTTTCGGAGCCTCGTAACACAGTCATAATTAAATTTACATAAGATGACCTTTTGGGTCATCACACCTTTGGTATCCTAAAGGTAGTAATTTTGACCTTGTAGGATACGTTGATGCTGATTATGCAGGTTTCCTGGTTGACAGGAAAAGTACTTCAGGCATGGCTCACTTTTTGAGATCTTGTCTTGTCTCTTGGGCCACCAAGAAACAAAATTCAGTAGCCTTGTCTACTGCTGAGGCTGAATATGTGGCTGCAGCCTCTTGCTGTGCCCAGTTGCTATGGATCAAGCAACAACTCATGGACTTTGGTATAGATGTGGGATGCATTCCTATTTTCTTTGATAACACTAGTGCCATTAGTATGACGAAGAACCCGGTTCATCATAAGAGAACTAAGCACATAGATGTTAGGCACCATTTCCTAAGGGATAACTATGAAAAAGGAATGATCTCAATCGAATTTAGTGCTACTGATCGTCAAATTGCTGATATATTTACCAAAGCACTGAGTAGGGAGCATTATGAGAGAAGCATGCTTGAATTAGGGATGATTAAGATCACCTAATTGAAACCCAAAAATGAAAAAAATAAAATGAAAAAAAAAAGTTATTTTTTGGCTAGAAAGTTCTAATTAGGTACTTAATCATTTCTCAGTATCATGTCTTTATTGCCATACTCTTGTGCCATGTATTAATATGATTCCCTAGTTGCTAATGATGTTTCTCTATCTTTGTAAATTGAGGCAAATTAAAGATTTTAACAGGATGAACCTAGTTCATCCATGTTGGTTCATATGACTGACAAGGTACGTTCTCATCTCCATACATTTATTAATTCAAGTGCAGTCATACATAAGCAGGACTCTATCTACTTATGGTTCAAATTCAAATTTTCGTACTTACCCAAAATTGAACCAGTTTCAAGAAGTCCCGTCTCACTTAATTAGCCTAGTTTTAGGGGGGAAATAACTGTCTAATCAATGTCTTGTCAATGTCAGTCCTATATCGATTAGAATCCCACTTGATTTAATACTCTTCCGTTGTAATCTCCCCAGCCACAACTTATAAAAAGGCCATCATTACTCTCTTTTGCATAAAGTAACCGTCGAACCAAGTTCAACTCACTAAACTCATTACCAAAACTGCTCACTCGCCTCTTCTCTCTAACAATACTAATAAGATGTCTTCACCACCACCTGCTTCTTCTGATTCATCTCCAAATCGTGATTACGACGGAGGTAACTATGAATCAGACTCGAATTCTCCATCTGTTTACAGCTCTCAATCACCTGAAAAATCGTGAACCCCTTAACACCCTCCTATCCCTGAACCCACACCAAACCCTACTCAGCCCCCAGGCCTCGTCGTGTCAAGGTTCTTGCCAGAAAACCTGTGGCCTCTGGTTCTAGGGCTAAGTTCTTGGATGAAAGTTTACAAGATGACGAAGGTTCTAAGGTAGAATCGTCCAGTAAATCCTTTAAATCAGCCAATGAAGAAAAAGCACCTGGTTCAACCAGTTCTGAGAAAGGTAATCCTGAAATCACTCCTGAAATTGCTTCTGCTGATAATAGGTTTGTGTTGGTGGGGTCAGGAGGCCTGGCAAACAGAAAGAAGAAGGAGCCATGATGGCTTCGGGCCCTAGGAATTCTCGACGACCTCGGGAATATCCAGGCCCATTTCCCAGAGCTGCACAACACTATTATCCTCATCAGGAAACAGCTTATGTCATGTCCCCTCTCCCCTATGCCGTAATGAATGCTCAGCCACAGCCCCGGCCACAGCAGTACAACCAAAATAGAGCTCCACCACCCAGAAATAACTGTCCTCCCCCAGCTCCATATAATCCACGCCCTCCTCAAAACAACTACCCGTATAATGCTTACCCCCGTCAACCACCAAGGAGAACTAACTTCACTCTACCGGTGAATCATACTCAAGCCTCTTCCCAAAGTTGGTTCAGATGGGGCTTCTGCAGCCCGTGTCTCCGAACAGGCAAAATCCACAATCGCCATCATACAGACTGGGTACTAACCGTGCCTATCATTCCGGAGTGGAGGGGCATGACACGGAGGAGTGATGGACCCTCAAACGAGCCATGGAGAACCTTATAGAACAAAAGAAAGTGGTGCTAAGGGACGAAGAAGCTCCCAATGTGACGAACAATCCATTGCCCGCCCACAATAATGGGCCTGTTATCGGCATAATTTGCGAGGACCAAGATTTTGATCCAGCTTTAAAGGCTATCATCGCCATCGCAGATGTGGAGAAAAAGCCCAAGGCGTCACTTAAGCCAGTCAAGGAAATGAAGAAGAGTAACCCCGTCCCTAAAGCCACGGGGAAGGCTGAAGCCAAGACAAAGATGGGACCCTCTAAAGAAGTTGTTCTTTACGTCCCCAGGGCACCCAGGAAGGAACAATGTGTGTTAAGTCCCCCCAGAAGATTGCAATTCAATAAAGCAGTGATGAATGGCCAGAAAATATACGTGCCAAAGGGGATGTATGTGGCACGGGGTCAAATAATCCCACCAAGGCTAAATGAACATGTGGTTATTAGCCACGTGCCACAAACTCCCGTAAAGGATACCACTGTCGTCCCTTGGAATTACAACAAGACGGTAGTAAAATACAAAGGAAAAGAGATCACATGGGAAGCAATTGAAGCAAACTCCTCTGAAGGATACCTCAATCTGAAAGGGCTAGCCAAGAACAAGCACAAACTCTTCCCTCTTAAAAAACCTATCACCGCCGAAGAAGCTGAAGAGTTCTTCAGGAAAATGAACATGTCTAAATACGCCACAATTGAAGAACTCAGGAAAACTCCTGACCAAGTCTCACCTCTATCTCTGTTGATGGGCTCAAACGAGCATAAAAAAATAATCTTGAAAACACTGAATGAAGCATATGTGCCAGCGGAGACCTCAGTCCAATAATTAGAGAGAATGGTTGAGCGTTTCTTTGAAGTAAACATAATTTCTTTCAGCCGGAATGATCTACCTCCCGAAGGGGCCACTCACAACAAAGCCTTACACTTAACAATTAAAAGCGAGGGATATTATATGAAGAGAGTTATGCTGGATGGAGGTTCCGGGGTAGATATTTGCCCCTTGTCAACGCTTCAAAGGATAAAAATCGGTATTGAAAGAATCAGTCTGAATAACGTCTGTGTCCATGCCTTTGATGGAATCAAAAGGGACACCATTGGCGGAATAGACATAGTCATGACAATCGGCCATGTGGACTTTACGATAACCTTCCAAATCTTGGATATGGACACCTCATATAATTTCCTGCTAGGAAGACCATGGATTCACGTTGCCGGGGCAGTGACGTCTACCCTCCACTAGATGGTCAAGTTTGAACATGAAAATCAGGAGATAGTGGTCCATGGGGAGGACGAGCAGTCAATATATAGAGACCCCTCGGTCCCCTATCTTGAAGCCAGAGAAGGAAGTGAGCATATTGTCTATCAGGCGTTTGCATTTGTGCTTGCTGATCAGCACGAAGAAGGTGCTCCATGCCCATAGCCCTGTCTATCAAATGCGTCAATCATGGTCGCTACTGACATGATTAGACATGGATACAAACCCGGAAAGGTGCTTGGGGTGTCCTTACAAGGCATCACTGAACCAATCTCTCTGCCTGTCGCCAAATAATTCTTTGGCATAGGTTTCCAGGCCACGGATGAAGATGAGAAATGGGCTGACGCCCGTAAAAACAATGGATGGGACCTGCCTCAGCCAGTCCCACACATTACTGAGACCTTCATCAAACCACAGTCTATTGAAGAAGAAAAAGAAGAAGAGGCCTTTACAGCCAAAGAAATTGAAGAAATATGTGGGGCCATGAAACAGACGTTATATGAAACCAACATGGTTCAGCTAGGAGAAGGCTCAAGCACCGCTGAGGTGCAGTACATGGGTCCAAATGCCAAGTTGTAGAACTGGAAGGCTACTCATTTCCCAATCATACGGGAATCTTGGTAGTTCATGTTTTGCTATCCTTTCTACACTTCGAGTTATTTCAGGGTGTAACTCGAGTGTTTTTAATTTTATTGTCTTTAAATTCCAATGTTAAACCCCTATTATCTTCAAATTCAATGAAATGAAATCAAAATTTCATCGTCTATTATTCTTTCTGATTTTGTTATTTTTCTTATTTTTTCAATCCTAATAATGCGGCTTTAAATAACATGGCATGCTTGCGGACCTCATGCCCTGATCTTAATACGTTGTCTAATCTCGAAATAATGAATCAAGAACCAGAATATGATGAAGATGAGGTTTTTAGGGAAATAAACAGAGAATTGGAACAATTTGAGAATAAGCCTAAGCCAAACCTAAATGAAACTGAGCCAGTTAATTTGGGTAATTCAGAAGAGGTTCGAGAGACCATGCTAAGTATTCACACGGATGAGAAAACTAGGGACGCATTGATTCAACTTCTGTTCGGATTCAAATATGTGTTCACTTGGTCCTATGATGATATGCCCGGACTAAGTGTTGATTTAGTGGTACACAAGTTGCCAAGTCATCCCAATTGCCCACCCGTCCAACAAAAGCAAAGAAAATTCAAAACAGATATCAGTACAAAATTAAAGAAGAGGTCACCAAACAACTAAAAGCCGGTGTAATCCGAGTAGTCAGATACACCACATGGCTAGCCAACGTAGTCCAAGTACCCAAAAAGGACGGGAAACTCAGAGTATGTGTTGATTACATAGAGTTAAACAAAGCAAGTCCCAAAGACAATTTCCCGCTACCAAACATCCATATCCTAGTCGACAATTGTGCCAAACATGAGGTCCAGTCATTCGTGGATTGTTATGCCGGGTATCGTCAAGTCTTAATGGATGAGGAAGATGCATAGAAGACAGCCTTCACTACACCATGGGGGACCTATTGCTACAAGGTCATGCCGTTCGGTTTGAAAAATGCAGGGGCAACCTATATGAGAGCCATGACTGCTATTTTCCATGACATGATGCACTAAGAAATTGAGGTGTACGTTGATGATGTCATTATTAAATCCAGAACACAGGAAGGTCATGTTCAGGACTTGAGGAAATTCTTCGAGCGGCTACGCAAATATGACCTGAAATTGAACCCTGCTAAATGTGCATTTGGTGTTCCTTCCGGGAAACTATTGGGGTTTATAGTTAGCCGCAGGGGCATTGCATTAGATTCGACTAAGATAAAGTCCATCCGAGATATACCACCTCAAAGGACCAAGAAAGAGGTCATGAGTTTGTTAGGAAGGTTTAACTACATCAGCCGGTTTATTGCACAACTTACAACCACTTGTGAGCCAATATTCAAGCTTTTAAAGAAAGATGTGGCAATCAAATGGACAGATGAATGTCAGGAAGCCTTTGACAATATCAAAGAATATTTTTCAAATCCGCCAGTGCTGGTCCCGCCTGAACCAGGAAGACCTTTGTTCCTATACCTGACGGTCCTGGAGAATTCTTTTGGTTGTGTCCTCGGGCAACATGATGTTACCGGGAAGAAAGAGCAGGCCATCTATTATTTGAGCAAGAAATTCACTGGCTATGAAGCCAAATATACTCTGCTGGAGAGAACTTGTTGCGCCTTAACTTGGGTCGCTCAAAAGCTCAGACATTATTTGCTGGCTTATACCACATATCTCATAACCAGGTTAGATCCTTTAAAATACATATTCCAGAAGCCAATGCCCACAGGAAGTTTAGCAAAATGGAAAATCCTGTTCACGGAGTTCGACATTGTCTATGTCACCCGCATAGCCATAAAAGCTCAAGCCTTGGCCGATCATTTGGCTGAGAACCCGGTTGATGATTAATACCAACCATTAATCACTTATTTCCCGGACGAGGAAGTCAACTCAATCGAAGTAATCTCAGAAGACACTAATACCTGGAAAATGTTCTTCGACGGAGCAGTCAATGCAAAAGGTGTTGGGATTGGGGCAATCTTGATCTCGCCCACAGGACAACACTATCCGGCCACGGCCCGCCTCCAGTTTTTCTGTACAAACAATACTGCCGAATATGAAGCTTGTATAATAGGCATGAACATGGCCATTGACATGGATGTAGAAGAGTTATTAATCATGGGAGACTCTGATTTGATTCTCAAACAAGCTCAGTGAGAGTGGGAAACTCTAGACGTTAAGCTCCTTCCGTACAGACAACATGTGGAAAATCTTAGCAAACGATTCAAAGTCGTCGAGTTCAGATATATTCCTCGATGCCACAATGAGTTAGTTGATGCACTGGCTACCCTAGCTGCAATGCTGCCATACCCGGGCAATGTTCACATTGACCTGTTGGAAATTCAAATCAAAGAAAGACATGGTTATTGTAACACGGTCAAAATAGAGCCCGATGTCCAACTATGGTATCATGATATCAAAAGATTCTTGAAAACAAAATAGTACATGGAGCAAGCCACTGGGGATCAAAAGAGAACTATCAGAAGGCTCGTCAGCAGTTTCTTCTTAAGCAGAGAGGTGTTGTACAAAAGGACTCCAGATCTGAACTTTTTAAGGAGTGTGGACGCCAAAGAAGCTGAAAAGATTATGAACGAAGTACATTTAGGAGTATGTGGTCCTCACATGAACGGGTACGTCCTCGCAAAGAAAATTCTGCAAGCAGGATATTACTGGATGACCACGAAAAAGGATTGTTTCAGTTTTGTTCGGAAATGTCATTAGTGTCAAATACATGGTGACATGATTCATGCACCGCCCTTAGAATTACATCCCATGTCAGCACCTTGGCCCTTCGTTGCCTGGGGAATGGATGTCATTGGGCCAATCGAGCCAAAAGCTTCAAATGGACACAAATTTATTTTGGTTGCCATCGACTATTTCACTAAATGGGTCGAAGCAGTCACTTTTAAGGCCGTCACTAAGAAAGCAGTGATGGACTTCGTGCATTCAAATATTATCTGTCGTTTCGGTATTCCAAAAACTATCATTACCGATAATGCTGCAAATCTGAACAGCCACTTGATGAGGGAGGTATGTGAACAGTTTCAAATCACACAGTAATTCCACCCCTTATCGGCCCAAAGCCAATGGTGTCGTTGAAGCAGCCAATAAGAATATCAAGAAAATCCTCAGAAAAATGATCCAAAGTTCTAGACAGTGGCACGAGAAGTTACATGTTTGCATTATAGGGATATCGCACGACCGTGCGCACATCAGTTGGGGCCACGCCTTATCTATTGGTTTACGACACTAAAGTCGTGATCCCTGCGGAAGTTGAAATTCCCTCCCTTCGGATCATTGTCGAAGCTTATATTGAGGATGATGAATGGGTCAAAACTCGGTTGGAACAGTTAACTCTGATTGATGAGAAAAGAATGGCCGCGGTTTGCCACGGGCAGTTGTACCAACAAAGAATGGCCCGCGCCTATAACAAGAAAGTACGGACCAGGAACTTCGAAGTGGGGCAACTTGTCCTAAGACGTATCCTCCCGCACCACGAAGAAGCGAAAGGAAAATTCGCTCCGAATTGGAAAGGTCCTTACATCATAAGGAAATTGCTACCAAAAGGAGCATTGTACTTGGGGGACATCGAAGGAAATGACCCCAAACGGCTGTCAATGTAGACGCAGTCAAAAGGTATTATGTTTGACCTTTTCGTGATGATATTCATGATCGAAATGACGAAGGCTTTCATTCACGCTACCCCAAACACTACTAGTTTTTGTAAACCCATTGGGCCGGTTACTCTTCCTTGACTCTTTGGAACTTGAAGTGTTGATTTAAAAAAAATGATGATGAAAAAAGAAAAGAAATGAAAAAAAAAATGATGATGAAAAAACAAAAATCAAAAGAAAAGCAAAATGTTCCCCTGAACTACGTCTGACTTGATTCTGAAAGGATACATAGGCAGCCTCTCCCGGGGGTTCAGTCACACCAATATAAAAATCCACATTCCCCCAAGAGTTTAAGCTGGGGCAAGTGTTAAAATTCGGCAATGATTCGCCTGAAAAGTTCCAAAGCTGTAATTCGATACAAATTCCTTTTACCCCAAATCATGTTCAAGTCCTTCTGATCGATCGACGAAGAAAAGCCAGAATTGGAGGATACCGTTATTTGGATCTGATGCAAGCAACGAGAGAAACTAAAATGAGAGAGTCTTATCGGTGAAAACCCACACGGGCACCATAAGGCGATGGTAAGGAAAGAAATGAAAATGAAAGAGTCTTATCGGTGAAAACCCACACGGGCACCATAAGGCGATGGTAAGGAAAGAAATGAAAATGAAAGAGTCTTATCGGTGAAAACCCACACGGGCACCATGAGGCGATGGTGAGCAGAGAAACTAAAAATGAGAGAGTCTTGTTAGTGAAAACTCGCAAAGAGCACTACAGGGCGACGTCGAGAAGAGAAATGAGAGAGGTTACTCGGTGAAAACCTGAAAAGGGCACTACTAATCGAAAAGAAGGATTGGTCACTGACATAGTCTGGGGCAAAGTTTCTCGACCTTAAGGTAAAAGGTCGTGACGAATTTCTAAGAGTCAGATGGTTTATATAGATCAGGCATCCAGTCCAAGACGCATGTCATGTTCATTGAAGGCCGCATAC
The DNA here is from genome assembly GCA_005239495.1 of Nicotiana undulata. Taxonomy (NCBI): domain Eukaryota; kingdom Viridiplantae; phylum Streptophyta; class Magnoliopsida; order Solanales; family Solanaceae; genus Nicotiana; species Nicotiana undulata. The sequence goes on along the minus strand of MDKH01057392.1, from coordinate 20,043 downwards.
ACTCCAGATAAGTCTTTCTTCTCTCTTCCCCCCGAAAGGGATATTTCTTGTCAAAGTTCATTGTCTTCGTTTCTTTGTTATTTTTCTTTCAATCCCTTTCAGTCTGACTCTGTTTCTAAAGCAAGGCCAAGAAAGGATGGAAAAACTGATTTACGGGGTTCTCGTTTGACGCGAGCCAACACGCAAAGGGCACCAAGCCTCATCAGGGGCATCGGGTCGATCCCGACTGGCCGCAATGGACGATGCTTTAAACGCAAAACTCTTGAAATGAGAAAATCAAATTGAAATGACTATAAAGGCAATTGAAGTGAAAGGTTGAGTCCCACGTGGCTAACCCTCTCGGAAAAGTTTGAAAAGCCGAAGTGCTCCAAATGCTTTAAAGTTAAAGTTGAAAAAAAACAGAAATGAAAGGCGATGAAGGCAAAGTAAAGTTGGAAAAAGTTAAGTCCCACGCGACTAACCGTTGTAGCAGAATTTGAGAGGTTAAAAGTTCCCCAATACTCGGGAAATCCAAAAGAAAAAAGCAAAGAAAGGCCGACAAAGGCAAAATAAAGTCAAATGTTGGGTCCCACGTGACCAATCGCCATGGTACAATCTGGAAAGACTGGGTCCCCGGTATTAGAGATGAACCCCAATCCCCAGCAAGCAAGCAAGTGGTCGAGATCTTCGTCACAAAAACTGAGTTCAAGCTGTTGAAAATCAAGGCCACAAAACCAACCACCGTTTCAAACTAACAAATTGTTCTTTGTTTGAAGAGAACAGGTGTAACTCAAAACAACCTTGCAAAATGCTAGTGTAACCAAAAGAAAAGGCGCAAGAGCTAGAAGCAGCTCTGCAGCAACGACTCCAAAAAGGGAAGTTTTCTCCAAAACTCTTTCCTGCATTCACTCAAAATAAAATGAAAAGAAAAGAAAAGAAGAAAACGATGTTGAATACAGTCCAAATCTAAAGTGGTATAGGGTCTCCAATCGCTAGCTACACCTTTTCTAACATAGGATATTCCATTCCTTAGTTGATGCCGATGTAGGGTCTCCATTCCCTAGTTAATGCCAGCATAACCTGATGCCGACATAACTCGATGCCAACATAAGATATTCCATTCCTTAGTTGATGCCAACATAGGGTCTCCATTCCATAGTTGATGCCAGCATAACCTGATGCTGACATAACTCGATGCCAACATAGGATATTCCATTCCTTTGTTGATGTCAACATAGGGTACTCATTCCCTAGTTGATGCCAGCATAACCTGATGCCGACATAACTCGATGCCAACATAGGATATTGCATTGCTTAATTGATGCCAACATAGGGTCTCCATTACCTAGTTGATGTCAGCATAACCTGATGCCGACATAACTCGATGCAAACATAGGATATTCCATTCCTTAGTTGATGCCAACATAGGGTCTCCATTCCCTAGTTGATGCCAGCATATCCTGATGCCGACATAACTCGATGCCAACATAGGGTCTCCATTCCCTAGTTGATGCCAGCATAACCTGATGCCGACATAACTTAATGCCAACCTAGGATATCCCAGTCCTCAGTTGATGCCAACATAGGGTCCCACTCCCTAGTTGATGTCGTCATAACCCGATGATTCTTCCAACATAGGGTCCCGCTCCCTAGCAGACACCGGCATAACCTGGTGATCTTTCTGACAACAGCATAACTTTTTGACCACCTCTTGACACTGGCATAACCTAGTGATCTCTTTTTTCCTCAGGCAACAGCATAACCTGTTGACCTTTCCAGACACCGGCATAACCTGGTGATCTTTCTGACAACAGCATAACTTTTTGACCACCTCTTGACACTGGCATAACCTAGTGATCTCTTTTTTCCTCAGGCAACAGCATAACCTGTTGACCTTTCCAGACACCGGCATAACCTGGTGATCTTTTTCTGACAACGGCATAACCTGTTGATCGCCCCCTGACCCTAGCATAATCCTGTGATCTCTTTCTCCAGGCAACAGGATAACTTGTTGACCTTTCCAAACACCGGCATAACCTGGTGATCTCTTTCTTGACAACAGCATAACCTGTTGAACATTTCTTGACACTGGCATAACCCAGTGATCTCTTTGCCCGTCAACAACATAACCTATTGACATTTCTAGACACCGGCATAACCTGGTGATCTTTTATGACAACAACATAACCTGTTGATCATTTTCTGACATTGGAATAACCCAATGATATCTTTTTCTGGCAACAACATAACCTGTTAACCTTCCCGAACACCAGCACGACCTGTTAATTTCTTCTTGACAATGACATTACTCGTTGATCCTCCTCAGACATCAGCATAACCTGGTGATCATTTCTTAATGACGGCATAACCTTTTCATCGCTCTCAATAATACATTAGTGTAGATTTCCTTACAATAACTCACGAAATTTTCCTAGTGAAAGCTGGGGCAGAAAATTTCGTTCGTTTGTTTTTTTATTTTTGTGCAGATTACATTTTTAGGACATTGGACTCGATATGACCAAAAGAAGAAGTTTTGATCCAGAATAATAAAACAGAAGAGATAAGAGAAGATGGAATCCAAAGTGCAGAAACGGGGAAGATATGGACTATTCAGGACGAGATTGAAGTCATCCATTCAGTATATCCTGCCTTGATTCGAGGAACGATAAGACGAAACCAGCACCTGCGGCTAACAAGCATCAAGATCCAGGTTAGAGTCAGCAGAAGATCACGACTCAAGACCAAGACTTAGATAGAAATCTTGTAACTAGCGGCTGATAGGTTTAGTTAGTCTTTCGTTTTGTTACTTTGGTGTAATAAGGAGATCATCAGCAGTAACAGCAGCAACCGCAGTGAAACCACAGTTACTCGGTAGTCCCAGCTACCAAAACTTCCAGAACTACACTGACCTTATTCCTTTATAGCTAAGGATATGTAGGCAACCTTTGAAGCAGGGTTCGGTCAAACCTTTCAAAAATGCTTCACAATGGAATATACGAATGGGTAAAGTCGTTTATGGTCGCTCACTTTGTCTTTGCCCGGAAACTCTTCGTGTTTCCGAACAAAGAGGGGCAGCTATAAGCACGTGATTTTTACATATCGTATAATCCTACAAAATCTCAATTAATTAATTGATTTTATGAATTTAGTTGAATTTTAGTGCTATTTGTGAATTTATTTTACGTTATGTAGCCATAATTCGTCTTTTAAATAATTTAAAATGACATGATTAAGCACATAACCTTAATTATTATTTAAATAAATTTAAGTGTTTGATATAAAGTAGATTAATGTTAATGTGTTGATTTAGTTATTTATGTTTTACAAAATTGTGAAAAAACTTTTCCTTTAATTGATTAGGAGCAAATCAAGGGATATGAATCTTAATTAATTAATTAATTAAACAAAGGTTAGGATCAGAATTAATTATTACACTTGGCTTTAATTTTAGGTTAATTTAATTAATTAAGATTAGTTTGAATTGAAAATGAATTAAAATGGACCTGGGCTAAAATTGCCCAGGCCCAAGCTGCCATACCAGGTCAAGCCCAAGCCAAATACACCTGGTCCAGCCCCGTGACAACCAAACGACCCCGTTATATCTAGTGAACCTATCTCGGTCGTTGATCTATTTAGATCTAACGGCTGGGAACTGATAATTAATAAACTATATAAGTGTCCTAACTACCCCCCTACCCCCATTTGGCCTAAGTCTATGTGATGACCCAAACGGTCATCATGTGTTAATCTAGCTAAATCTGCGTTCCGAGGCTCCGAAAGCCTCCGTTAATATTCACCTCGATATGTGTGCGCAGCCCGGGAGTGTAGCTGGGAGGCTTTTATGTGAAAACTTGACGAAAAAGTTGAAATTCTAATAATTAATTGGTTAAAGTTGACTTTGGTCAACATTTTTGGTAAACGGACCCGGACCCGTGATATGACGGTCCCTGAGGGTCCGTAGGAAAATATGGGACTTGGACGTATGCCCGGAATCGAATTCCGAGGTCCCAAGTCCGAGAAATAAATTCATAAAGAAAAATTGTTTTCTGAAAAATATAAAGGTTTTTGAAAATGATAATTAATGTGAAAATCGTGTTACCGGGCCCGTATTATAGTTCCAGAGCCCGGAACAGGTTTAATATGATTATTATGTGTTGTTTGTAAAATTTGGTGTCATTCCGAGTAGTGTAGGTCGATTCGATGCATTGAAACCGAATTCTAAAACTCTAAGTTCAAAGTTTGATTCAATTTGGTTTTGGGGTTGAATTCTTAGTTTCGTTGTTATTTTTCACGTTCCGCGAATTCGAGTGTCTCCGTATCACATATACAGACTTGTCAATGCTTTTGGACGGGGTCCCGGGGGGGTTCAGGTGAGTTTCGGACCTCCCGGAGTTAAATCCAAAACACCAGAAATTTCCAGGTCTGGTCTCCTTCTTCGCGTTCGCAGGGAGGTGACCGCGTTCGCGAAGAAGGAACTGGGGAGGAGGATTTACTCTTCGCGTTCGCACTCAAGGCCCCGCGTTCGCGAAGGGTTGGGCCCCTGACTCAGTGTGTTCACACCCCTCCTTCGCGTTCTCATAGGGTCAGCCATCCGGGCCGGCCCAGCCACCCGTTTGCCTTCGCGTTCGCATACCCCAGTCGCGTTCGCGAAGGTCTAGCCCAGCTAGCCTCCGCGTTCGCAGGCCCCCTCCCGCGTTCGCGTAGAAGCCCAATGTGGGCCTGGTCGCTTTTGCCTTCGCGAACGCACTGCCCAGGGTGCGTTCGCATAGAGTAAAGCCTGGGCAGTGTATTTTCTTAAAAACGAGACTTAGGCTCATTTCCTCCATTCTTCTTCACTTGGGACGATTTTTGGAGCTTTTCAAGAGTGATTTCACCTAGAAACTAAGAGGTAAGTAATTTCCATTTATATGTTAGTTTATTACATCAAAACCTAGGTAGATTAACACCTAATTAGTGAAATCAAAGAGGTTAGAGTGGAAACCTAGGGTTGATGAATTTTAGGGAATTTCACCACTTTTCCACCATGAAACCATATGAAAACTATATAATAATGATCCTTAGGCTATGGGTGAGTGTTTTCCTCGAAAATTTCCGTAATCCGAGCGTGTGGGCCCGGGGGTGTATTTTGGGATTTCTTCAAGAATGATGAACTAGCTAAACTAGTAATAGAATTTCATACTTTTGAGCATATATTGATGTTTTAAACAATATTTGGCTAGTTTCGAGTCCTTGGGCGACGAATTTGGAGTTTCGAGCGCGTTCTTGACCCGGATAGTAGATTCTACGCGAGGTGAGTCTCCTTTTTGTCCCCATAGGTAACTATAAATATTTGTGAAGTCCTTAATTGCGGGGGCTACGTACGCATCCAGTGACTAGAGTCCGTGCGTAGCTACTACCATGTTATGTCGGGTAGTATTATGACCCACAAGCATGCCTTTACGTGCCTTGACTGAATCTCGATATGAATGTCTAACTGCTTATTATCCTTGAAATTCGCAAGATAAAAATGTTAGGAAATTATATGCAACTTTAAATGCTCAAATCTCTGTTTCAAGCATATTCCATGATTTATTCCTGAATTTCCTGATAATTCTGTGTATGTCTATGAGCACCCGTGTCGCATGTATAATTCGTGAGCGGGGTAGCCTTATAACTATGTCAATCACGTCGCATGATCGATTCGCGAGCGGAGTAATAGATGCATCTATGGTTCGAGCCGTTCGATCCTCGGCAGTGCACATTTATTTTTGTGTCGCGTCTGCCGTACGCCTCGGCATATTATGTGCTATGTATTTGACTGAGAGTCTTGTTATCATTTTTTAATGAATTTCCCTGTGTGAAAGGAAACTCGAGCTTCATGATAAATTGTTAATTGACGTATGAAATGTTAAATTGTAAGTTTATACACTTGATATATATATGTCTTCTTGATTACTCCATGACTGCTGATCCTGTCTAAATTCATTCACATATATTATTGTTAATGACCCTAGTACGTCTACCTCTCGTCACTACTTCTTCGAGTTTAGACGGGATACTCACTGGGTACATATTTGTTTATATATACTCATGCTACACTTCTGTACTTAATTGTACAGGTTCTAAGGCAGGTGCATCTGGTTATCAGACCAGAGCGCGATCCTGATAGTACTACCTGGACCTGACTACACGGTGAGCTGCTCCTCTTAGCGTTCCTCAGCAGCACTGTGGAGTCTTTCTACTATTTTAGGATATTCTGTCTACTCTGTTCAGACAGTAGTACATTTATTTTGTCTGGTTTGTATATTCCACTAGTTTCTTGTGGACTTGTGACACTAGGTCTTGGTACACGCAGTAGACCACGTAGTAGTTTGTCATGATGTATATGTTGGCACATGCGTTTTGGGTTTACAGTTAGTCAATTGTTTTGATTATTCGTTGCTCTTAATGACTTTTAAAAACTAAACCCTGATAAGTATTTACACATCTAATTAAATGAACTAATCTTGTTAAAGAATTAGTGTTGGCTTGCCTAACTCCAGTGTTGGGCGCCATCACGACCTGAGTAGGAATTTGGGTCGTGATAGTCTAACCCCATCCCCCCCCCCCATTTTTTCCCTTCGTCTCTTTCCTCTCTATAGATACCAGCCGGTCTCCACCGTCCCCCGCCGCCCCTCCGCCTTCCTCCGTCGGTAGAAAATCGCCTCCGGTGGCGGAGCTTCACCAACCAAGCCCAAATCTTCACCAGACAACCTTTTCTTCATCCTCAACCACCTCCCACCATCAGGTTTTCCAAAAACTCACCCCAAAGCGAGTAATTTTAGATCTAGGAAACACTGAAACTCTAGAGTTCATCCCACATCGATTGAAAGCGAATCAATGGCTCAGACTTACCTGAGTCACTTGCTCTCCACAAGAGCAAGTGATTCACGTGGGTTTGAGTCCATTCAAACCTCGTCGGAAGTCCGACCAAACTACGGCCAGCCGCCGGAATCCGTTCATTTTGTTCTCACTTAACCAGGTGCTTCCCCTCTTCTTGTTATTTGTAAAAATTAATCACCTAGGTTAGAAATTGGTCCCCACTTGTTTGAATCTAAAAACTGTCGGTTGAAACCTGTTTTCTTGTTTCTCTGTATATGTCCCGAACATGACAGTATGATCAACGTGTTTATTAACTTGAAATCCATTATTGATTTTTGTCTAAATTCTATTCCACTGCTTTGCCGGGCCTATTCATGTGCCTTTTTCTTAATTAATTCAAACTCAAAACCTGATTCATGTTGATCATGTGTTAGTTCCCGTTAATTAGTAATAAAAGTCTCTTGACAATCACGATAATCAATGTAGTTCGACTTATCAATATATGCCTTGTTTCTGCGGTTTCTTGGCTCGTTTGATTAGATCATCTATTACGACTGTTTTATTCATGAACTTGTTAGAATTTATTGCCGTTCTTCAGGCAGGACCATCTTGTTTGATTATTTGCTTCATGTCTTACTTGAGTATGTTATAATTATGTTAATTAGTTAATTGCCCAATTAATTAAAGAACCAGTTAATTCCAAACCAGTGTATGGTCGTGAATTAACTCAAGATTAACCTAGTTGATAGTAGCTTATAAAAGACACTTGTTTAATAGATTAACCTAGTTTAATAATCTCTTAAGTAATTAACTAAGTCCTAAATTCTGATTAAGTCAAATCTAACTGAGGTTAATTAACTGAAACAAATCATTTAACCTAGGCTTAAAAAACTAAGTTAACTAACCTCAATTAAGTTATTTAAACTGACAATTAACCTAATTAACTTAACCCTAGCTAAAGAATACCTATTAATCTTAATTAACTAAAAGGCCTAACTAGGATTAGTTAACTAGAGTTAATAGTTAACCCCAACTGACCTAACCCTGGTTACCTAATGGTAATTCCAGGGACTTCAAGGGGCATATTAGGAATCCTAGGTGTGGGAATCTTGGGTGTAACAACCCAAATTTGAGAAACCAGATTTTAAAGGGTATTAGGGTCATTTACCAAGGCTGGAATGTTCTGGAAGGGTACAGCTGTCCCAAAAGGATAGGGTTGACAGCTGTACATGTACCTTCCTCAACCTAATGGATAGGGAATATGCTGAGAATATGCTCCCTAAAAAACCCTATAAATACCTACTTTGTTCTTTGAAAAGGATAGATTTTTGGATATAGAATTTCAGACTTTCTTTTACAGACTGAAAACCTTTTTTACACTGAAGAAGCTCTATCTTATATTCTGAAATCACCTTCTTTCTGAAGATTTAACCTACCTTCTTTGCTCACTAAAAATCATTTCTAAACTCATACGAAAATGGCTCTTGCTTGTTTGGTGTTCTGATCTCAAAGATTTCCTGCATACACACTCAAACTCTGGGTTGGTTTTCTACTACTATTACTGATTTTCTGGTTAATCTTGTTGGTTGTTGTTGATCCTTCCTTTTCTTTGATGTATTATTGTATATCTGACCTTTATTTGGTCAGGATTTGGGTTGATTTTCTCTTTAAACGGTATGTAACTATTTAATATTATTAAAAGACTCAAAAATATGAACTTCATTCTTCTCTTTGCTTGAATCTTTTTCTTCTATAGTTGAGTTTTCTGTTTTTCTCTAATCTGGTATGAAATTTGAAGTAGGTTTGATTGATAGGTTGATAATAAAATCTAATATGTATGTCTAAAACTCCTGAAGTCAGTATGATTGTTTTTTTAAGTGTGTTGATTCAAAAATGCAAGAATGGATTTGGTAGTTAGATTTCATGTTTGTTTTAGCCTCTTAGTTTATTAGTAAGGTAAATTGCACTAGTATATATGAATTTGACCTTTCAATGGTCAAATTCACCCCATAATAGTGCACAAACAGTAGTTTAGCTTGCTGGATATTATCCTTCAAATGAGGTAAATGTGTGATTAGGAAGGGCATTAAGGATGGGAATTCGAACCCAAAAAATGGTCGGATTTACTCCTCAAAGTGCCTAGAGTAGTCAAAATATTTGTATGAATACTTGCTGAAATCTGGTTGCATAACCAAAAGATGAATGTTAAAGGTCTGATAAGGTAGCATATCTGAAATTGAATATGACCTCTTTCATGGTCAGATTCATTCCAAGAAAAATGCACAAAAGACGTTTGCTTTAGGTACTGTTTGGTATAGCACTACTAAGGTCAGGTTTGACCCCTTTCATGGTCTAATCTGCCTTACAATACAAGAAATCGTATTATAAGTGGCGACATATAGCATCGACCCTATAGGTTGCTACAATAGCTATATTACTAGCAGCGACTTTATAAGCCGCTACAGATTGTTAATGTTTAGCATCGACATTTTTTAGGTCACCTCTGATGTGGCTAGAATTTTCAGTCCCGCTACAAATAAAATTTTGGCTTCATATTTTTAGTGGCGACTTTTAGAAAGTCGCGGCTAAATCACTTTTGCAGCGACTGGGTCGCTCCAATACCATATATTTTTACTTTTAAAATAATTAAAAAAAACAAAATACATGTCCTAATTAATTAAAACTTGTCTGCTCTTTGGTATGAATGAACAGAACCCTAACATTCACCAAAACTTGCCTGCTCTTTGGTATGAACTAACAGAACCCTAACATTCACCAAAACTTGCAAATTCTCTCTAGAATCGGCCCTCTCCTCAAGCGAAAATTTCAGCCAAATCCAAATCCCTCAAATCAAAATGTGAATCTCATTTGTCAGGTATGTTCAAATCTCTAATTTTTTTGGTTTTTTTTTGGGGAAAGAAGTTGCTCTTACATGGAGGAAGAATCAAAGAAATGATTTATGTTCCTAATCGATTTCGTGCATTTAGGGATAATTCTCTTTCAACTTCGCTGCTCTCAAGTGTCGTCTACTCTCTTTGGTGAGTTTTTCAATATTCTTTTTCTTCTTCACTCTTGTCTGTATGTACCCATGGGTACCCTATCAGTTTTTAACGGATACATAGAAATATAAGCAACAAAATTTGAATTGTCAGCATATTATCCTCAAGCCATATATATTCACGAAAAAGGCCAAAGTTGTTTCTAATGAATTTATGTGATTCTCTCTATTTAGGACATACAGTAGTTGCTAATGGAACTTTTGTGAGTCTCTGTTAGGTCTTCTACTTTTTGGATATGTTTTTCATTTTTGCTGGATTTTATACCTCGTGTCTGTAATATTATTTAATTTGCGGATGCATGTTTGGTATAAGATACATTTATGCAAAATTTAGGATATTTGATGATTAAAAATCTTATTTTTAGGCATTCAAACTTAATTTCCTTTTCCCCTCTTCAGTTTTGGGGCTTCTACTTCCCTATTATAGAGCTAATTTTTTAAATGACTTAAATGATAAAATAATAAACTAGAATAGTATATATTACACTCTTGTTTTCATCTCATTGTTTGAGAAATTTGATGTACTTTGAGTGCTCGATGATATAGGGCATGTTTCTGTTAGAATATTACCACTGTTTGTATCTAATAAAAAAATTATTGTTGTTTGTCTAACTTTGCATTCCCAAAAAAACTTTAAAGTTTCTCAAAATTTATCAAACTATAAATATTAAATATTCCAAAGCTACTGATCCAAGTGAGATGAGTTTGGACACATTAAGTGGAAGAGTAACCCATTCATTTAATTTCCTATATTTTCTTTGCCACTATTCATTACCATGTCTAATTAATTTGACTTGGACCTTTATTTATTACTAGGTTCTAAGGAGTTATGTTATTACTTATTTAACTAAGATGTTCAGTTTTGTCTATTAATACTTTAGGTTTATGTAAACTATATATCAACATGGTCATGTGACAATGTGATGGGATCCTTTATAAGTAATTTTTATTCAGTTGAATTCTGTTCATATTGCTTTCTTTCCTTGAATTCATTTGCTTTTGATAAAAAAGAAGCTGCAAACAGACCACTAATCATATTTGGCAGTACTGCCATTCTGTGCATTTGGTAGTACTGCTATACTTCCCAACTTTTGGTCAAATAGACCACTCATCATACTTCCTAAGGTCTCAACTGTGTATTTTATGTACTGATTACCAGTACTAGCAACCTCAAATTCTATAGAGGGCATGTAGTTTGCTAAGGAACCAGGTTGGTTTTTTGGAGAATAAACATCTTGGCCACCATATAGATGGATGAACTGAAATAGCATGGTTTTGTTTTTTCATTCTGATACATACAACTTTTGTCCTTCTCGTTTTATTTGTAAGTGATTTGATTTGTTCATCTTTCTCTGGTATATGTTAGTTATTATATATATTTTTATTATTATAATCCTTCCCCTTTTAATTAGTAAACTAATTTATTTATTATTTAATATATATATGATGGATAAAAGTTGGTTGAATATTAGGAATAGAGTCGACCAAAGGTATAGAGATGGAGTAGACAACTTTCTTAATTGGGCATTCAGCCAACCAACGGAGAACACTATGATTCGGTGTCCTTGTAAAGGGTGTATGAATACCGCGTTCAAGCTAAGGGTTGATGTAAGCGGAGATTTATTGAAGAAAGGTTTCTGCGATTCTTATAAAGTTTGGGACTTGCATGGAGAAGTGTTAGTTAGAGTTGAAACTTCTAATGTTGCAGTTAGTGATGAAGCGGAAGAGGATAATACTACTGAAATGATTCACGATGCTTGTGGATATATGAATGTGGAGGATAATAATAATAATTCAGAGAACAATGAAGAGTCAAATGTACATGCAACAAAGTTCTACAAATTGCTAGAAGATGCTAAGACAGAACTTTATCCTGGTTGTAAAAAAGTCTCGAAGTTGTCTTTTGTTGTTAAACTACTTCACTTGAAGTGTCTTAACCATTGGAGCAACAAATCTATGGATGCATTATTGAGCTTTTTTAAAGAAGTTCTTCCCGAGGGGTCATTTGTGCCAAATTCTTTCTATGAAGCAAAAAAAGTTCTTTGTGACCTCGGCTTGGGAAAATAGATGCATGTCGGAATGATTGCATTTTATATTGGCGTGATTATGCCAATGTCCAAGCATGTCCTAAGTGTGGTAAGTCTAGATGGAAGTCCGAAGAACACGGAGGCAAGAAAATAGATCATAAAATCTTGCGGCATTTTCCAATCAAACCAAGGCTTCAAAGATTGTACATGGCAAGAGAAATAGCTAAAAAGATGAGGTGACACAAGGAGGGAAATATTTATGATGGTGTCTTGCGACATCTTTCTGACTCAATAGCATGGAAATCCTTTGATGCATGACATCCTAGGGAAATATTGATGATGGTGTCCTGCGACATCCGTCTGACTCAATAGCATGGAAATCCTTTGATGCACGACATCCTACCTTTTTAGCTGAGTTAAGGAATGTTCGATTAGGTTTGGCGAGTGACGGGTTCCAACCTTATGGGAACATAAGTTCTAATCATAGCATTTGGCCAGTCGTACTAGGTACGTATAACTTGCCACCATGGGATTGCATGAAAAATCCATATTTCATGATCACACTTCTTATCCCAGGCCCTAAGTGTCTAGGCAATGATATTGATGTGTATTTACAACCAATTATTGAAGAGTTGAAAGAATTATGGGACGGGGTGGAGACTTATGATGCACACTCAAAATCTAATTTTCTTATGCGTGTGGCTATCATGTGGACGATCAATGACTTTCCTGCATATGGAAATCTTTCAGGATGGTCAACCAAAGGAAAGCTGGCATGCCCTTGTTGCCATAAAGATACACAATCGACTTCCTTACGTAGTAAGTTGTGTTATATGGGTCATCGTCGATTCCTTCCCATGGACCATCCATGGTGGAGAAGTAGGACGTTATTTGATGGGAAAGTTGAGATGGGAGTAGCACCTAACCCTTTAACAGGTGATGAAGCACTTGCGCAATTACAAGATTTGGGGCGTTCTACAAATTGTAAAAGGAGGCTTAAGTTTGTAGCCATAAGGAAATTCAAGTGAGAACAACTAGGTAGAAACTGCGATTTTCAGCTTTCTTTATTGTAGGAAAAATGTAATTTTATAGAAGTTGTATTTCTGTTTCAGTATAATTGTAATTCATTTAGACTTATTTTTTTGAATTATTGTAACGAGAGACTGGACTCTATATTCTTTATATCAGCAATATTTTTCGTGTCTGTATGTCTGTACCCGTGTAATGCCAAAGAAAAATGGGCATAATCAGCCCTAGATCTGTCTGAGTCAACTTGACTCGAACATGGCTGTTATGGACAATTTTAAACCGGCCAAAGCCATTGACAATGGCCTGTTGAATCTTGAAAAGGTCCAAATATAATCCATTGGGTTTAAAAAGTACGAGAAGCTTTAGTTTCAATACTGTTTGTTGGCAATTTAAATATAAGGTTTTCTACGTTTAAATATTCAGATTAGATTGACCAGTTCAAATAACGTTTTTTTAAGAAAATCTTTTTCTATAGTTTTCCCCGTAAATACCTATTAGAAGTTATAAGAAATGACTGTTGTTTTAGCTCAAAAAAGAATTTCTGAATGTGTACAAATATGAATTTGCTGTTTGAAAAACATCTCAAAATCCCAGACTTTACAACATATATGACTCAATAAGCATGGATAGTGAATCAGTAGCATGAATTTAGGCCACTTGAAACTGATGAAATTATGCAATCAATGTCCCATTAAAGCTGAATATGACTGTTTGATTTGAGAATATGTTACTAGTGATTTAGTAAATTTAGATCCTTCCTTATTAAGCATGCTTTAAAGTGTTGTACCTAGCTTTAATTCTTGTTACAAAAATAGCCGAAATTAGGATGGCCTAATGTGATCAAAATCGGGCTAAACTAGGCCATAGCCCAATCTCATGACATGATTTAGGAATAGATTTTAGACGTAATAAATCCCGAAAACCTTTTAGATAGAGACTACCTTAAACTTAGGAATAAATCAATCGAAGTATACGTTATACGTAACTTTGAATGAAAACAACTAAAAATATACCTTTTTCTCAAAAATTGTGTATACATTTACGTAACACAAATTAAGACCAAAATGAACCCTCGTAGAGACACTTTTAGGAACGAATTTCTTAAAAATTATCGGAATTGCGTACATGCCCGCGTGACGTGATTTCGGTTTCTTTTGATAACAAAAACAAAAACATGTGCTTGAACACTTCTTTTTCATATTATTTAATGAGTTCAGTGTCAAGAATTGTGTACACGTCCGCGTGACATGATTTTAGACGCATCTTAAACTCTACGTGTTCACGCATACGTGACCCGTCTCGAATAAATCTTTGAATACAAATGAATAACAAAAGCGGTAAAGATATAAAATGCACATAGGTACAAAAAATAGTAATCAATTTAGGCCAAGTTTAATCATTAAGCGACCGTGCTAGAACCACGGAACTCGGGAGTGCCTAACACTTTCTCCCGGGTTAACAAAATTCCTTACCGAATTTCTGGTTCGCAGACAATTTAACAGAGTCAAAATTCCTCGATTTTGGGATTTTTAATGAATAAATGGTGTCCCGGAACACCATAAAAAATTTGGGTCGCGACTCTGAATAAAATAAATCCCAAAAATCGAATAATGTCACTTAAAGTGGAAAAACTTCCTAATGACCCTCACCGGTGAAAAAAGAGTTGTGAACCTAGTCTGATGAGTTTTCTCCTAGGATAGAAATCTTAGTCTGATGAATTTTTCTCCTAAGATAATAAAAATGGACCTAGTTTGATGAATTTTCTCCTAGGATCGAAATCTTAGTCTGATGAATCTTTCTCCTAAGATAGAAAACCTAGTCTGATGAACCTTCTCCTAGGATCAAAATCTTTGTCTGATGAATCTTTCTCCTAAGATACAGAAAAAAAGGACCTAGTATGATGAACTTTCTCCTAGGACAGAAATCTTAGTATGATGAATCTTTCTCCTAAGACAATAAAAAAGAGACTTAGTCTGATGAATTTTCTCCTAGGATCGAAATCTTAGTCCGATAAATCTTTCTCCTAAGATAGAAGGCCTAGTCTGATGAACTTTCTCCTAGGATAAAAATTCTTAGTCTGGTGAATCTTTCTCCTAAGATAAGAAAACCTAGTCTGATGAATTTCTCCTAGGATAATTTTAAAAAAAAGAAAAAAAAGAAGTCTTGTTCAAATGAAAGAAGAAGATAAAAGAAATATAGTTTATTTATGTTCTCGGAGAATAAGCATTGGGGTAATTTGCTTAAAAGAATGAATTTCTCAATTTAAAAAAAAAATCCTTCTTGGTTCGTTTTAGCATAGGGTATACAACTCTCTGGTTTTGTTTTCCAACATAGGGTCTCCACTCCCTAGTTGATGCCAGCATAACCGGATGCCAATATAGGGTCTCCACTCCCTAGTTGATGACTTTTCCAACATAGGGTATACACTCCCTAGTTGATGCTAACATAGGTTATACACTCCCTAGTTGATGATTTTCCAACATAGGGTCTCCAATCCCTAGTTGATGATTTTCCAACATAGGGACTCCACTCCCTAGTTGATGCCAGCATAAGCTGATGCCGACATAACCTGATGCCAACATAGGGTCTTCATTCCCTAGTTGATGCCAACATAACCCGATGAATCTCTTTCCAAACACCGGCATAACCCGATGAATCTCATTTCCAGACACCGGCATAACCTGGTGATATTTCCTGACAACAACATAACCTGTTGATCATTTCCAGACGCTGGCATAACCCAGTGATCTCCTTTTTCCCGGCAACAACATAACCTGTTGACCTTTCCAGACACTAATATAACCTGGTGATCTCTTTCTTGACAACAGCATAACCCGTTGATCCTCCCCCAGACACCGGCATAACCTGGTGATCTTTTCTTGACGACCACATAACCTGTCAATTCTCCTCCAACATAGGGTCTCCAACCCCTAGTTGATTTTACCTTTGAGCATAGGGTATCCACTCCCTAGTCTACAATAACTCCGGGTGCACTGCTCCCGGCTTTTCATTGTTTTCAATAATAAAATAGCATAGATTTCGTTACAATAACTCACAAAATTTTCCTAGTGAAAACTGGGGCAGAAAATTTCGTTCGTTTGTTTTGATTTTGCGCAGATTACACTTTAGGACAATGGATTCGAGACAACCAAAAGAAGAAGTTTTGATCCAGAATAAAAAGAGAAAGAGAAGGTTGGATCCAAATTGCAGAAGGGGGAAGACGTGGACTATTCAGGACGAGATTGAAGTCATCCGTTCTGTATATCCTGCGTTGATCCGAAAAGTTGAAGAAGATTTAACTTACACCTACAACGAACAAGCATCAAGATTCAGATTAGAGTTTGTATAAAGAAGCAGCCAAGACTCAAGATCAAGCTTCAGAAGACCCGTAGATAGGAATCTTGTAACTTGTAGCTGATAGGCTTAGTTAGTCTTTTTCATTTGGATTTTGATGTAATAGCAGGACCATGAACCGGAGCCTCGGACGGAACCTCGCTCGACTCTCGAACTCATCTTTCCAAAACTTCCAGAACTACACTGACATGATTCCTTTATAGCCAAGGATATGTAGGCAACCTCCGAAGCAAGGTTCAGTCAAAACTTTTTCAAAATGCTTCCTAATGGAGTACCAAATGGGCAAAAATTACTCGTAGTCGCTCACTTTATCTTTGCCCGAAAACTCTTCATGTTCTCGAGCAAAGAGGGGCAGCTGTGAACACCCAATTTTTGCCCCGCATGGAAATTACTCCTAAAATAATCAAAAAAATAATTTTTATATGAATTTTAGGAACTTTTTTTATTTAGTTGCATGTCATGCATGATTAATACTTTAAAATTACAGAAAAATCATAAAATTTGTCACATTTTCATTTCATGCCATCTTAGGTTAATTTGTATTTTTAGGAATTAATTACTCTTTAATTGTTAGATTAATACATGAAAATCGCAAAAAATAAACGTTAGCTTTAATTAATTAGTCTAATTAATTAGTTAAAATGCTAATTAGGTTGTTTTGGTAAAACAAATTTAATAAGTAGTAAAATGGCTATTTTTAAAAGATAAATTTTGCATGTCATATCAAGTTTGCTCAATTTTATGGCCCAAATTACCCAAGCCCATACCGTCCTAGCCCACTACCCAAATACCCATTCCCTAAAACACCCAAAACCTTACTCTAGAGACTAGACCTAATTATATATATAAGTCATTTGGAAGCAGGTCAGGATCATCATGCCTACTTCCCAAGGGCTATTTTAGTCTTTTCGTTGATTTGCTAAGAGTTAACACATGTAGAATAACTTTGACCAGTGGTGCGATATAGGATCTCCTTCTTCCAACGCTTAATCCCTCCCTCTGTTCATCCTCTTTATTCTCTGCTTCATGCCAGCAATCAATTGGTTAGTTCAAATAAGGAACTTAATAGATAACAAATTCTGCGGTTGGCTTGGTTTCCACTGGTAAATTGGTTAGTTTGCACTTCCTATTTTTCGTTGTCTTTGTTTTCTATTTTACTGGTTATTTTTTTGGTAAAAGGTTTAAAATTTCTGCAGTTTATGGGTGTTGCTGTGTATTCTTCGTTTTCTATGCTTTACCTAATTTTTTACTTGGCAAATCTATATGTTTTACCTAATTTTGAGATGTAAACTTGGAGTTTAAACCTAATTTCTTCGGCTTGTTCCCATTGCTAAGCCTGAAATTCAACTAATATTCTACTTGGAGAGCGTACTCACTCAGAACTTATTTCTTATTTGAGACGCCTATACACGTGATGGGAGCATGACAAAGTAGACTTTCATAACATTAGAGTGACCCTCTTCAGTTCTGCGGTTAAGAGTGGTAACTCCAATTGAAAAAGCCCTAAATTTATTTTTGTAATTCCTACTCGCTTTCTTTGATAATAATAGTTTGGTTGATTTTAGTTGTTTCGAGATTATGTTATCACAAACGAAAATGTATTAGCTCCCATTTATCTTTCTCATCTTGAACGAAAAAACAAAAAACACGCTGAATTCTCTTTCTTTTCATCTCTTCATCTTCTTATCCCGATATGCTTTTCTTTCAATTTCTGCTAAATTTTTTATTGAAACCCAATTTTTCCTCAAATTATTTCAAAACTTACATATAAGCTCTCAAAATTACACTTTGCAATAATGAGTATTTTTCCTATTTTTCCATACTTTTATTTAAATTATTTCCCTATCTATTTAATATTTCATATTTTTAAATAATTCATAAATTATGCTCGAAATAATGTCAACAAATATTTCCTAGCTCAGTATGTTATTTATAATCATTTTCTATCTATTAAAATCCAATTATTTTACAAATTAGCCAATTGGGTCTTATCTAATTGCAATTACAACACTTTTGCAACTATGGCCTAATTAGACATTTTGTACCATTTTTATTCGAACCCTATGTATCTTTACACTCAATATTAGTTAATTACTGTGATTTTACCTATTTAAACTTAGTTTCATCTTTTCATAATTATTAGATATTTTAACTAATTAATTACCTATTTTTTATTGGGTATTTAACAGTTAGCCGTAGTTATTTAAATTCTAGCCAGATTTTAGCCTAGTCTTTTAACCCAACCCACCTGACCCACAAATGGCCCAGCCCAAACCGTCTCTCTACCCGGCCCAACCCCGATCAGATCTGAGTCGTTGATCAAATAAGATCAACAGCCTAGATCTTTTATTTTCTTAATTAACTCTAACCAATCCCCCTCTGACCCCTCAATTCCCTCACGACCTCTCATCACTCTACGCTGGTCTCTCTCTCTCTAGTCTCTCTAGAGACTTCTGTCTCTTCATCTCCGATGGAGCTTCTCCGCCATCCTCCGGCCATCTCCGACCACCATCCTTTCGACTACAAGCCTCCATGAGGTCTCCTCCATCTGGCTCACTTCATCTCTGAAGCCCTCGAGGGTCTGGGCCATGCCAACTCGCACCCGGGCTCCTGCTTTGGGTTGTTCCCGGCCTCTCCGGTGGGGTTTTGGACACGGCCACGCCATATCCACCACGATCTTTGAGCTTCACGACAGGTTCTCCGGTTATCTCTGGTTCTCTTATGAAACCTTAATTTCTGCCTAAACCTCCAGATCTCTGGTATTTTTAAATAATTCAAGCATGTTTCTTTATGTTTTACATTGTTCTCAACTCAATCTTTAAGAATCTTCAACTTTTAAACGTTTTCACTTCCTTTTAAAAACTAGGGTTTCTCAGAACCCTTTCTATGCCTGTTTAAAGCTAAGTTTTTCTTTGTGTTTGAGTCGATTCTTTGCATATCATAACTGATTCTATGACTTCACTAGCTTTTATCTCGTTTATGTTAAAAACCCTAATTCTTCTAGACTTCTATATGTGGTTCTGTGTATCATCATGACTGCTCGTCTCTCTTTGCTTGAGTTTCTGTGATTACCTTGCTTTGAATGTGTTCTACTGAGTTTTCTTAGCCTAACTTATGCTTATGACTATCTCGATTGATCAGACTTGCCTCTTTCTTCTAGCACTTGTTTAACCTGCATGTTTACTATGTCTGAGCATTCCTGTCTATTTATATGATTGTGACTCTTGTTTGATTGATTCTGGATTCCATACTTAGAGTGGTTTGATTGACAGACTTTCCGTTAAACCCTCAATTTCTATTCAAGTTGATTGATTCACCTGTGGTACTTTATTCTTATTGTCTATTTCCTTAATTAGAATATTTTTTGGACCTAGCCTTAATTGTTTACCCTATTACTTAATGAACTATGATTCTTTCCTTAGTTGGTCGTGTACTGATTTTACTTTACCTTATATGTTATACATTTTACCGTTTGAGTTGTTGAAATTCCTTGACTTAAGGGAACCGTGTCTTAATTTACACACTGATTGATTCTGACTTCTTTTATTTCCATGCTATTGTGATTCTTACCATATTTTGCTACTCGTTTTTCAACTATAAAAGTCCTAGCTTTTCACAAATACAGACACACACAAGACTTGTGGTTAAAACTATCTCTCACACACTAAAGCTCTCTTCTCTATTACTTTAGTCTTTTGTTCTTGTCCACTGTTAGCCGGCTACAAGCCCAGGCTAACCATTGTGCTCTTTCTCTCG
>ML277029.1:0-20848 GCA_005239495.1 Nicotiana undulata | reverse complement strand
GTAAAGCACGAAGGGTGATGCCGTGCCATTCATTCATATTATTCATTTATTTATTATTGCAATGTGAGGAAGAGATTAAAGCATGAAGAGTGATGTCGTGCAATTAATTCATATTATTCATTTATTTTTTATTGCAATGTGAGGAAGAGAGTAAAGCACGAAGGGTGATGCCGTGCCATTCATTCATATTATTCATTTATTTATTATTGCAATGTGAGGAAGAGAGTAAAGCACGAAGGGTGATGCCGTGCCATTCATTCATATCATTCATTTCTTTATTATTGCAATGTGAGGAAGAGAGTAAAAGCACGAAGGGTGATGTCTTGCCATTCATTTAATTTATTCATTATTGCACTGTGAGGAAGAGAGTAAAGCACGAAGGTTGATGCGCGTCATTCATTTCATTTATTATTGCAATCGTTTCATATATTTACGTGTTGCATCGTGAGGACGAGAGTAAAAGCACGAAGGGTGATTTTGTGCCATTCATTTATCTGTTTATTTGCTGTGTTCGACATCTCATTTTGCTTCTTACCTGTTTCCTCATTTCTTGTCCCCGTATTACTTGTTTATCTGTTAAATATATGTTACTTCCTTGCTATATTTTTGGTAGAACTGTACAGGTAGGTTATCATTGTCGTGTCTAGCTTCGCCACTACTTCGACCGGGGTTAGGCTCGGCACTTGCTCAGTAGATGGGTCGGTTGTACTGACGCTACACCTGCACTTTGCAGATCCCGCAGCCGGACCCGGTGAACACTGATTGAGGGAGCATCCTTCAGTCTACTCCGGAGATTTCGAGGTAGATCCGCAGACGTTCGTGGGCCTTGGCATCTCCTCCATCCTTATCTTTCCATTCTTTCTTGTTTTTCTTAGTTCTGAGACAGTTATGTATTATTTCTTCGGACCTTGTATTTAGTAATCTCATAGACAGTTCGTGAGTTAGTGACTCCAGATTCTGGGATATTGTAAACGGATCGTGTTATGGGTATTTGTATGTAATTCAGAATTTATCTGCTTCCGCACTTAAAGAGGAATATAAAATGTTCTAGTTATTTCTGTTATTTCAGTGTTAATATGTTAATGTAATTGTGTACGTTGGCTAGTCTAGCGGGCGCAACGTTAGACGCAGTTATGGCCCGAAGGTGGGATTTCGGGTCGTGACAGGTTCTTCGGGTTGCCTAAGATTCTCTCTCTACTAGGGACGACAGCCACACTAAGATAATATTTATCATTATAGGATTCCCACAGTCTATTTTCTGAATTTTTCTAAACATTCTAGTATTCATATCGGACTATACAATTTTAGAGTGCACTATCTGGGTGTCTCACAAGGAGATCAATTACCACGTTTGCACTATCCTTCGAAAATGTCAACTAACACTAACAATCCATCCAACATTTTGGGTTACTCTAACCCTAGCCAGATCCTGATATCCCGTCCTTCTCTTAAGTCATATATGTTAGCTCCCATAGGGCATAACTGAGATCGGTGTGGCCAATTGTGCATACATTTGTTATTGTTGAAGGTAACTCAAAAGGTTTATATTTCTCTGCCTGAATTGTAAATACTGATAATCTTTATTAACTGGGCGCCTCGTACCCTTCTTCACCTTGCTTCATTTACTTCTTGAAATTTGTATCTTCTGATTCTCTCGTTTATTTTTACCAGATAGGTAGGTAGATATTCATGCCTTAGGGCTTCTTGTCAAGAATCTTACACATTTCAGAACACATCTGATTTGCTGAAGACCTCACATTTAATCATCATAAGTATGATGCAAAATCGAGTTCCTATGACTCAACTCTTCCACGGTTATATCTCTTACCAACCGTCTATTGGGATGTAGGTATCGTTGTATTATGAATAAGATAGAGTTTAGGAAATTAAGTTCTTACAACTGAGCTCTACCACACGATCTAGAGTAAGAAGAAAGAGTGATAGTTTTAAATGCCCTGTAGCCTCCTGCTTATAAGTGTGGTGAAAAACACACCAATAAACAAGACTCTACACTACTAGAAATTACAGCTATGGCAACCCTTCGAAAACCGTTGCAATAGATACTCTAACCGTCCCTGTAGAGCTATTGGGATGGATTTTGACACGTTCCGGGATTCAGGGTTAGAATAGGTCTATTGGAACGGTTATCTGCAACGACTTCAAAACCGTCTCCATATATAGGTATATTGTAACGGTTTGGGCTACTACCATTGTTCTATCTATAGGAACAGTTTTCTTTTCTGTTGGGACGGTTTTAATCCGTTCTTGTATAATAATACAACCTATTTTCTAAGTCTATTGCAACGGTTTTCATAATATATTGCAACGATTTTTGTGATATATTGGAACAATTATTAGCACCCTATTGCAACGGATATTGTAACATTTTGTAACGTTTATTAGGGGCTGCTCTTATTATTTGCTAAGTCTATTGGAACGGTTATATTCTCTATTGCAACAATTCATAATTGTAATTTCTGATATTTATTGAAGAAAAATGAGGAATTCTTACACCATAACTTATCTTAACCACAAATTAAAATAAAAATATCCAACTAGCATTATCCATATACAAAAACAAAATATGAATATATTGTTTGATCAACAATTCAAAAGTTAAAATAAATGAGTATGCATACAAAAAGTTTTAAACTAAAATATCCTTAAACATAATAATAGAAAGTCTAACAATGAACAATGATCAACAAAAGTCAAGTAAGGTCTTTGTCACTGCTTTCATCCGCAATCGATGCACCTACAAAAGACAATGAGAAATTAAACAAAAATTTTAGGATAATTGAATCACAAAGTAATTGAATGACCAATTTGATGACTTGAAAATTTTCGAACTCTCTAAATTCTTAAATTTTTCAGCAAAGTTTACTTTGTAAATATGACTATCCCAAAATTCTCAACTTGCTCAAAACACAATTTGTAAATACCACTATTCCAAAATTTTCAATTTGCTCAAAATATGATATAATTTTCATGCAGAACCTAAGATCCATCCACAAATCACAAGATGAGTAGCTGTACTTTAAGCAACACACAACAAACTAGAATCCGCAACAAACAAGCCAAATCAAACAACTCTCCAGCCTCTCTTTTTTTAAGCAAGACAATTTATCTTAACATCTTCTAACATTATTACATCACAAAATAACATCACCTAAACAATATTAAGTCTGACAGTTATGGAACAATCCAAGCAGGTTCCAAGAACCTACCATGCAAAACAATCCAATCCTCAATACTCCAGCTTCAGACTACATTTGATATGATCTTTTGATCCCACTTTATCATAACTATTGCTACATTCACACAGTTGCCTCAGATAAAACTAAATGAATACCAAAAACTTCACACTAGAATATATAGCAAGAGAACTGGTAATGGTCAATGTCAACCACAATGTTAGAAGAAGTAAAATTCAACTCTTCAACAATTCAAAAGTAACATAGGTGTTCCAACGCAATGAAAATACATCCCTATAGAAAAATAAGCATTATATGAAGAATATAAAACAAGTAACAGCAAACACTAATATTTATTCATATGAAATCTCACTTGTTACATAGGCCGAACGGGGAAAAGATTACATCATAATATAAATAAGTACTATTTCA
The DNA here is from genome assembly GCA_005239495.1 of Nicotiana undulata. Lineage (NCBI taxonomy): Eukaryota > Viridiplantae > Streptophyta > Magnoliopsida > Solanales > Solanaceae > Nicotiana > Nicotiana undulata. The sequence continues at coordinate 17,222 of ML277029.1, read as the reverse complement.
ACCCAAACAACATAGTAATTTAAGACCCGCAATAAGAACTAATTTGACATACACACTGGTTTATCCACCCAACATGAAAGCAGCTGTAGTTTTTTACTTTCTTTATTCATGGCTCATCTTATTAAAGGAATCTCTTTTTAATTGAAAATTTGGATATGACTGCTCTTGCATGTGTAAATGGAGCTATCAAAGTCTCTCAATTTTTGCTTTCCCTCTTAATTTTCTTACTCATTTTTTTAGCAAAGACACAGTACCACTTTATTTCACAATATGCAATACTAAATCAGTATTTTTTTTAATTTTAAGTATGCAATATTAATACCTGGAATGAGTTGATCTTCTTTGTTGCTACCAGTAGATGGATGATGGATTGGTTGCAAAGTCAGAAGCTTCTCCTGGTGAATTATCACCCAATGCCGCTAGAATATTGTTGGCTTCAATATCAATTCCTGAACGCTGCAACCATTAAGTAGAGATAGAAGGGAAAAAGACAACAACAACAGTGTATATATACTATCAAACCGACAAGCTACTATCAGACCGACAAGCTGCATTTATCTTTGGCTAGTATTTAAAAATAGTAGTAGCAGTGAACATCGTGTATATGCAGTAGCAACAAGAAGAAGTCTATGTAGTAGCAACAAGGAGGAGGAAACTCCTCCAAGAAATGTATGCCAAAGATGCCATTGTTCCAGGTTTTGTGTATGTCACACTTGTCTTTCTTTTGGGCTTTGAAGGTCTTTCTTGACTCATGTCTATTAGAATCTGATCAAGAATACAAAAATAAATTAGCTCTAATAGGTATTACATAAAAGACAACAGTAGGATTTAAAGGATCAAGCAATTACCTCCACAATAGACCTCTTCTTATGAATTTCCTCTTTTGCTATTCACCTTCCAAAGATAAATAAGATAGAATACTTGTGAGACTACACAGTAGATGTAGATTTCATTGGAGTTCAAATTCCAACGTCATACGCAAGAACAGAAAATTTAAAACAAAAGTTGTAAAGTATCATGACTTTCTATCTTAGAACCATTTTAATGTTCTTGTTGAATAGTGATGACATACTTTGTTAGTAAATTGAAATGTTATAGTGGAAGTGGTAAATAGGATTTAATCTTCTGAACTTAAGTGCTTTTATATTATAAAAGCTTGAAAGGAAACAAACTAAGCTTGAGAAGGGTTGGGTTAAGCACCTTCGACCCTTTCTTTTTATATTTTTAAATCTGTAAGCCATTGTCCTTTTCTTTTCGTCCCTTTTTTTCTTTCTATTCTTGTTTCTTTTAGAGGAAGGATTGGTTTGAATTATCACGAGCAACACTTTCTACAGGAAAATTGATTCACTTAGCATGACAAAAATAATTCAGGTAACATATTAATGATCTAATGATCAATAAGATGCAATTTTGAAGAGTTCTACCTTGAGAGCTTATATTAACATTTATGAGCAGAACTCTCAAGATTAGAAATCCAGTAACTTCAACAACCACAAATAAGCCAAATACTTTCTGAAGTATGCAGTAATATGTGCCTGGTAAGTAATATTTATAGTCAAGGCCTTACTAACTAACATCACCACTTATTTCTATGGTCGATAAGTAATATTTCACTATAACGTTTAAATAAGACTTAGTGTGAAACTATAAAATCTTTTTTTTTCCAGTCAAAGAGAGAACAAATAGGAAAGGCATCAAACAGAATAAGAAGAAAAGCAAAGGACAACTTAGAGTCTAAAACATATGGATTTAACACATCCATTATACCAACATCCTAAATAGTGAAAGTAGCTAGGAATTTTAAGATGTATAAGATACGAAAGACATATTGTTCTTTAAGAATTAAACGCATGCATCAAAAAAAGAATATCATAGGATGAATTGAAGTAGTATACTAGCAATTGAATTCAAAAGTTGATTCTGGAATAAGTACCTCTCAATTGGATCCTCGAGAATAACTTTATCCCCAAAATGCACGATTAGCAAGTTTATCTACATACAAATTATCATATATTACAAACGAAATCAAAAAGTTTGATAATAGAAGTTCCTAAACCATCTAAAATTTCAGCAATAATTCAATTATCTTCTTAAGGTTTCAGGACAAGGATAGCATTAATATACCGGGTGCAGTGTCGTACTTACGAAACTAACATAACAATTAAATATTAACTCGTTAAAGTTTGAACTGTCTCTGTAAAATTGTCTCTGTACTATGATAGAAGTTTTCGAAAAATAAGTACCTACACTAGTTTCCTATAGATTTCTGAAGGTGGTCAACTTCAGATTCAAAGTGAGAACTGAGTCAAAAGCATATCGCGAAATTATAAGATGGGTCCAACCATCAACCATCAACATTTAGTTTCTTATCTCTTTATTATTGATATGACCAAGTTTTCAATCTTAGGGAAAACACTATAGTGTTGAGAGATATGAAGCGGAACCAAAAGCAACAAACTTGAAGAAATCAACACAAATCCTACACACAAAGGAAAGAAAATAAATTTCTTTGCTAGAGTTTACCTTAACAGACCTAGAAGCGCGCTCGATTGAGGTGTGACTAGAGGAGAAGACTCGCCGGAGATAGGATTTGACCGAGGGATTGGGGTTGGAAACAATTAGGGCTTGAGTGTTGGCTTTCGATATTCTCTAAGTAGGGGTATTCAGAAAGTGATATCACGTATTCTGAGTAAAGACCACTTATTAAGAATAAAAATTAAAAAAATTTGGACTGAAAGATGGATGCTGCGCGGGTTTAGTAAATTAGAGAAGGAAAATTTGGGGGGGAAACACAACCGTCCACATAGACAAATCTATTGAGACGGTTTAATATATCGTTCCTATAGAGTAATCTACGTTGACAATTATATGACTATTATAACGGTTTAATTTTATAACAGTACCAATAGGATCGTCAGGCTATGGGGACGGTTATTACCGTGGCAGTAGCCAGACTATTGTAACGATTCAATAACCGTTGATAAAAAACCGTTACAATAGGACAAATTTCTAGTAGTGCTACTAGATATGGATTGTATACTCCCTAGGACAGAACTGCTTTGATACCACTTTTGTCCAACCCAAACTGATGGGCCGCGATGGGCACCCAGTACCTTACTCAATGAAGTACTAGCCTAACATATCTTTTCGTTTCATGCTATTATAGGTAAATAAGATATAATGGTTGCCGTATGATAACAAGAATAAAACATGAGAGAATACACGACATAGGACGACCCAACATGTAATACAAACTTATACATATGACATACGGGCCTATAAGGCTAAAATGACCACTCGTATACTGAACACAGGACGACAAGTCCATACAATCTTTCATGTATATAACGTATGTCTACACGCCTCTAAGAGTAGATAAATAAGCAATACATGTCCAAACCATATTGACAAAATAAGCAACTCTGGAGAAAATGGAGCACACCAACACTTTTCGCTGAGCTGATAGCCTACTTGGAGGACTCTCAACCTGTCTATCAGGACCCGCGGGCATGGAATGCAGCATCCCCAGTAAAATGGGACATCAGTACAAATGATGTACCGAGTATGTAATGAATAAAAATCAGTAACTAAAAGACATGAGAGAAACATGGAGTAAAAGACTCAACATATAAGTCTTAATAGATATGTGAATCATTTCATATTTTTAATGTCATGCATATGCATATAAATGTCATACCATTCATAGCTATATGTGTACATAACATCATCAAGCCTTTGAGGGAATCACATCATATCATCTCGGTCACTGTGAGCAAATCATTAACGTATACTAGCTGATCAGGAGGTGGTGCGTATATAAAGTCGTAACATTTTCCCATATCCCATATACATATAATATACGTGTATATAATGTCATATGGTCATGAGTCAATGTACATGTATAAATGAATGAAATGCATAATAAGTAAGTTTATAAGATTTCTCGGAACATCATAATATCAATATGCCTTTCTGTTAAACTTAATCAACTACTTATACCTCTGAGACCCATGAACAGAAGATATAATAATAATAAACATGGGGAATCAAGAACATAGTCACCCCTAGCATTTCTATGAATAGAGTCTTTTATGAAAGTTGCGCATTTGCTAGTTTTGTTAGTATCATATAGATCATGCCAAAAGGAAAGAAAGTATAGCCTTAACATACCTGAGTCGATTCTCTTGACAATCCCTCTAACACATGATAATTGCGACAAAACACGTAACTGTGAGATCGAAGTAGGGAAAAATCTGTATGATATTCTTGAGAAAGATTGTACCGGGCTTCCTTGGAATTTGCAATTCATGCGTCTATAGCATTGTGATGTTTCAAACGAATTATATGAGTCTCATTCGTTTCATAGCAATCATAGCATCAAACCTTAATGAGGTAAGGACATCTCTTAAAATTGTTGGTTTGTGGGCCCCAGTTTTGTGGTTAAGTTTTGCCTAAAGGCCCCTAATTATGCCACCTAATCTAATGAACTAAGAGTCACTATTACCTAAGGCATTTGCTTCCACATGAGGTTCATTAAACTTTATTTAAAGATTTTAATTAATTAGTTAATCTCCCACTAAAAATTAATAATTACCCAATCCACATAATTAAGAATTATCTCAAATTACTTAAAATATTAATGAACTTTAACACACTTTATATACTTTACCATCATGTCCATGTGGTACCTTGTATGGCACTAATCTATAAAATACGGGGTATTATAGCTTGGACCGTATTTTACCTCAAAATGTCAAACTTCGACGAGACTCATTTTTCTTGATTTGTTTACCTTCTAACCTTTACGGCACTTACTTATCGCCTGTTACAAATAGAATAAATAATTATAACCTAAAAAATAATCTTATTCCCGAGTCGACGTCGATTAACTTACGGCGAAACTTTAATGTACAAAAATGCGAAATGTAACACATAATACTTATAACCTCAAAATAATCTTGTCTTTAAACTGATGTCAATTATCTTACGATTATTCCAATGTACACGACTACGGGGTTTAACATCGTCGTAATTGTAACACCATGCTTTACCTGTACGACATAAGTTAATCTTGCATGTTTAAATGCTTTAATTCATGATTTATCCTGAGACTAGACTTGCGTAGTTTACCGAGATTTGCTAGTATAAGACTTCACATGGTACATTATTAGTCGTGGAATTTCACTTTATCGTCTGAGTTTATTCTCGTCTTGTAATTATTGGTTCAGATGTTTTGATATTCTTATGGGATTGGTTTGTACGCCTCAACAGTACTCTTTTGAAAATATATCAATGATATTCTTTTGGGATCGAGTTGATCGCCTCAACACCATTCTTATGGGATCAGATCATTCTCCTTGGTAGGGTTGTGTAAAATATATCGATAGAGAGTCAGTTCATACATCAGTATTTTGACTCGGATTTGGCATTTTGTACCTTATATTAGTCACATAATGTAACGACCCGACCGGTTGTTTTGTGTATTAGGATCCCGTTCCCTTAAATGAAACCTTCCATAGCAGCTATTCATTCTTAATTACTTACGGGGACGGGTGGTTCAGGATTCGGGAACGGTTTGAGTGCTTTAGGAACACTTGGTTCCTTAAGGTTGTCCTATTTGGCCAAGTTTGACCTCGGTCAACATTTTGAAAAAATGACCTCAGAATCGAGTTCTGACAGCTCCAGAGCTCCGTATGATGATTTCGGACTTGGGCGTATAATCGACTTGATTTTCGATGACCGGGGAGCATTTCGGCACCCGAAATGGAAATCAGGATTTCTTTATGTTTGAAATTTGATTTGGGACGTGATTTTATGCTATCGAGGTCCAAACGGAATTCCGGGATAAGGAATAGATCCATATGGCCATTTATGACTTGTCTGCAAAATTTGAGGTCATTCCGAGTAGTATAGGCCTGTTCGGTGCATTGAAGTGAATTCTAGAATCTTAAGTTCGATTCAATTTGGTTTTGGGGTTGCATTCTGAGTTTCGTTGTTGTTTTCACGTCCCGGAAGTTCTAGCAAGTCCGTATAATGATTTGGGACTTGTTGGTATATTTGGACGGGGGCTCAGGTGGGCCCTGGTGCCTCCCGGACCCCGCACGAGGCCAAAAACCAGCTAAAAGCACTGTTGGTGCAGCTGTAGCTGGTGTGACCGCAGGTGCGGTTGCCCAGCCGCAGGTGCAGACCATTTTCCGCAGGAGCGGGACCGCAGGTGCGGCCTCCAACTCCACAGGTGCGAACCCAGCTCCCCCGGCCATTTTTCGCATGTGCAGCCATTTCCTCGCAGGTGCGGTCCCAGGGTCGCAGATGCGGAAACCCCTGTAGGCAGCCTGTATTTAAATGTCAAAACTCGGGTTTTCTTCATTTATACTCATTCCAACCTCCATTGAAGGGTTCTAAGAGCTTGATAAAACCATTCCTCGACCCACTTCTAGTAGAGGTAAGTAATTTCACTCTATTTTACTAGTTTAATTCATGAATTGTCAAGGGAATTAACTACTAAATCTTAGAAAAATCTAGGTTTTGAGTAGTAAATGAGATTTTGAGAATTTGGTGAATTATCTAGACTCTTGTTGTGAATCCAAGTAAGAGACGCATAATTATGATCCTTAGGCTACGGGTGAGCGATCCCTTCGAGAATTTTCGGAATCCGAGCACGGGGGCCCGGGGTTGAAGTTCCAAAATCCTTCAAGAATGGTGAATTTGGGTTATTAGCTTAATCCTTTTTCCTTGATCATGAATTTATGTAATTCTTCTATATTTTGCTAGTTGCGAGCCGTTGAGGGTAGATTTCGGAGAATCGGGCACATCCTTGATCCGAGGGGTGATTTCGTCACGAGGTGAGTCTCCTTTCCAACCTTGTAAGGGGGAAATGTCCCCATAGGTTCCTTATTTGTTATGTATTCATGTTGTGGGGGCCGCGTACGTACCAGGTGACAAAAGTTCGTACGTGGTGACTATATGTCTATGTCGGGTAGCTTTAGGACTCACGAGCATGCCTCTATGTGCCTTATTTGTACCTTTTATGTATTGTAAGTTGTGATTGTTGTTGAGATGACATGGAAAGGTGAAATATTATGATTTCAATCCTAGTTGGCTACAGTGGTATTGGCACAGTCCTGTTGAGTTCACTGTTGAGTCGGTACGCATATGTACCTATATATGTATATGCAGTTGTTATCGAGTCAGCACACGAGTCGCATACTGGATGCGCGATCGTGGGTCAGCTTATATATTATTATTATCGAGTCAGCTCAAGATTCGCAGGCATGATGCGCGATCGTGGGTCAGCTTATCATTATCGAGTCAACACACGAGTCGCAGACTGGATGTGCGATCGTGGGTCAGCTTATCATTATCGAGTCAGCACACGAGTCGTAGGTATTATGTGCGATCCTGGGTCAGCTTATCATTATCAAGTCAGCACACGAGTCGCAGACTGGATGTGCGATCGTGGCTCATCTTATCATTATCGAGTCAGCACACGAGTCGCAGGTATGATGCGCGATCGTGGGTCAGCTTATTACTTTTGAGTCAGCACGCGAGTTGCAGGTATGATTCACGATCGTGGGTTAGCTTATGACCTCAGTCCTTATGACCACCCTTATGACTCCGGCCGGTTGTCTTGTTCTGGTATTGTATTATCACTTTAGTCTGAGTCACTTATAGTGGGATTGACAGGTATTGTGTAAACGGAGGATTTGGCACTTGCAGTTCATTTTCAGTTGTTACCTGGATTACATTATTTGCTTATGTACTTGTTGATTTCTGCTTCACATGCCTACTGCTTTAGCCATATCTCTTTTTATATTATATTGCTGGACCTTAGTGAGTATCTAGTCGACCTCTCGTCACTACTCCTTCGAGTTTAAACGGGATACTCACTGGGTACATATTTATTTATGTACTCATGCTGCACTTCTTCTTCTTCTGTACTTGATTGTATAGGTCCGGAGGCTGGTACATCTGATTATCAAGACGATGCTAGATACTAATTTATGTGATTAGACTTCACGGTGAGCTGCTCTTCCTGGCGACCTCCTAGCAGCACCCTGAAGTTTCTTTTGTTATTTTCCCCGTCTATTTCATCCCGACTGTGGAGTTGTATCTATATGTATCTTGGCACACACGTAGCGTATATTTTGGGTTTTTTGGGATGTATATATTATATAGACATGCTTATTGTTTGGTTCACGTATTTATGGTTTTACTTCATATCGCAGGCTATTATCATATTCATATTTGATTAAAATTTGGTAAATGTTGGAATGTTAGGCAACTGGGGAAGGTAACTCATAGTGTCATTCATGTTGGCTGGCCTAACCGTGCTTTTGGGCGCCATCGCGATCTTAATTAAGATTTGGGTCGTGACAACGTGGTATCAGAGCTTTAGGTTCACGTAGTCTCACGAGTCACGGGCAGACCCAGTAGAGTCTTGCGGATCGGTACGGAGACGTCTGTACTTTTCTTCAGGAGGCTATATGGTGTTAAGAAAATCCTCTTTATTCATATCCATTCGTGCAACCGATAATGTACTCAAATTTGATCTTCTACTGTCTCACAAATGGTGAGGACGCGTGATTATCATGTTCCTGATCTAGGAGAGGCTGCTACCCCCGCCGCTCGAGGCCGTGGTAGGGGTAGGGGTAGGGCAACTGCTCGAGGCAGGGGACGAGGGCGTCTCAGAGTTGTACCAGTTGCACCACTTGAGGATCCTATTATCGATGAGCGGGAAAAGTTGCCTCCTGTTGCTCCTGCTCCAGCGGACTATATGACGGTGCCAGTCTTCTAGGAGGTCATGGGCCGCATGTTGAGTTTCATGGACACCATGTCCCAGGATGGCGTACTTCTAGCAGATCCTGCCACTTCCCAGGCGCGAGGGGGAGTTCAGACCCTACCGCTCAGGCCACCAGACAGGCAGCAACACATCACACTCCGGGTACACCACCCGTGGGTGGAGTTCAGCCTATAGTAGCACCGCCAGATCCCAGGCCAGTTTCAGAAGGCGACTAGTAGAAGATGCTCGACGGATTGAGGGTTACCGATTGAGGAGCAAGAAACAAGGTCTACAGGGTCAGCAGGACAAGAGGGCTAGATTCTCAGGTGACTTCAGGGGCGCTCTAGCTAGGGACAGGGGTCAGTTCGGAGGTGGTCAGTTCTGTAGGCCTTCATATACAGCACCTCCACGACCTCCCAAGGGTGTTCCAGCGAGGCTTGAGTTCAGCGCCATGCCAGAGCTCTCCTACCGTCCTCCAGCCATCCACAGTTCATACAGTGGTTACTCCAGCCGTCAGAGATCCTCCGGTTCCTATTTCAATGATCTGTCGGATGATTATCATCGCACTCCGGCCATTCGGGACTCTTACTCCATAGGACAGCAAGATATGTCATATTTGAGATGCTACGAGTGTGGGGACTTAGGCCACGTGAGGAGGGATTGCCCTCATTATCGGGGCAAGGACGTGCAGCAGAGTCACCAGCCTATGATTTCAGCACCAGCAGTTCGACCACCTAGGGGTGGGGGTTAGGTTGGCAGGGGCTGTCCTAGAGGGGGCGGCCATTCAGGAGGGGGTCAGTCAGCTCCAGCTCATTTTGGGGGAGCTCAGTCTTCAGGTGCTATAGCCAGATTCTATGCTATTCCGTCCAGATCAAATGCAGTGGCCTCAAACACCGTGATTACAGGTATTATTTCAGTCTGTGGTAGGGAGGCTTCAGTGTTATTTGATCCAGGGTCTACATACTCATGTGTTTCCGCATTATTTGCTCATTTTCTGGATGTTCCTCGTGAGTCCTTGGGTTCTCCTTTGTGTGTGTCAACTCCTGTGGGCAATTCTGTGGTAGTAGACCGGGTCTACCGATCTTGTGTGATTACCTTCTGTGGGATTGAGACCAGAGTCGACCTGTTATTGCTCGATATGGTTGATTTCGAGGTTATTTTATGCATGGATTGGCTATCTCCTTATCATGCTGTGTTGGATTGCCATGCCAAGACAGTTACATTAGCCATGCCTGAGTCGCCAAGGTTAGAGTGGAGGGGTTCTTCAGTTAGTGCATTCAACCAGGTCATTTCCTATATGAAGACTCGCCACATGGTCGAGAAGGGTTGCTTGGCTTACCTTGCTTTTGTGCGGGACATCATCGTCGAGTCTCCTACCATTGAATCTGTGTCTGTTGTTCGAGACTTTCCAGATGTGTTCCCTTCAGATCTTCCAGGCATGCCTCCAGATCGAGATATAGACTTCTGTATTGATTTGGCTCTAGATACGCAGCCTATTTCCATTCCCCCGTATCGTATGGCTCCTAAGGAGCTAAAGGAGTTGAAGGAGCAGCTTGAGGAGTTGTTGTCCAAGGGGTTCATCAGGCCGAGTGTGTCACCGTGGGGTGCTCCGGTCTTATTTGTGAAGAAGAAGGATGGGTCTATGCGGATGTGCATTGACTATCGTCAGTTGAATAAGGTGACCATCAAGAACAAGTATCCTCTACCGCGCATTGATGATTTGTTTGACCAGTTGTAGGGTGCTCGGGTGTTTTCTAAGATTGATATGAGATCGGGTTATCACCAGTTGATGATTCGGGCTTCTAATGTTCCGAAGACTGCATTTCGCACCAGATATGGCCATTATGAGTTTCTAGTGATGTCCTTCGGCTTGACTAATGCCCCAGCAGCATTTATGGACTTGATGAATAGGGTGTTCAGGCCGTTTATCAACTCCTTCGTTATTGTTTTCATTGATGATATATTGATCTACTCACGGAGCCTTAGTGAGCACGAGCAGCATTTGAGAGTTGTGCTTCAGGCCTTGCGAGAGCAGTAGCTATATGCTAAGTTCTCCAAGTGCGAGCTTTGGTTAGAGTCGGTGGCATTTCTAGGGCATGTGGTATCTGGAGAGGGTATCAAGGTTGATCCACAGAAGATTGAGGCAGTTCGGAGTTGGTCGCGTCCTACTTCAGCTTCAGAGATCAGGAGTTTTCTGGGTCTAGCAGGCTATTATCGACGATTTGTGGAGGGATTCTCTTCTATTGCAGCTCCATTGACTATATTGACTCAGAAGAATTCCCTGTTTCGATGGTCCGATGAATGTGAGGCGAGCTTTCATAAGCTCAAGTCAGCATTGACCTCAGCACCAGTTCTATCATTGCCTTCTGAGTATGGGATGTATACTGTATATTGCGACGCTTCACGCGTTGAGTTAGGATATGTGTTGATGCAGGGTGACAGGGTTATTGCTTATGCTTCGCGCCAGCTGAAGGTTCATGAAAAGAATTATCCTGTGCACGACTTAGAGTTGGCGGTGATTGTTCATGCTTTGAATATTTGGCGGCACTATTTGTATGGTGTGTCATGTGAGGTCTACACTGACCACCGTAGTTTGCAGCATTTATTTAAGTAGAGGGACCTTAATTTGAGGAAGCGGAGATGGCTTGAGTTGTTAAAAGACTATGATCTCACTATTCTGTATCACCCGGGCAAGGCGAATATAGTAGCACATGCTTTGAGAGGGCTGCGAGTATGGGTAGCTTGGCCTACATTGCAGTTGAGGAGAGGCCTTGCCTTGGACATTCAGTCCTTGGCCAATCGCCTTGTGAGATTGGACCTTTCGGAGCCTCGTCGAGTTTTGGCTCATGTAGTTTCTCAGTCTTCATTGTTGGGGGAGATTAAGGCTCGACAATTTGATGATCCATGTCTTTGAGAGCTTCGGGATACGGTGGTCCTTGGTAGGTCCAAGGAGGTTACCTTCGGCGAGGATGGTGTTTTGAGACTCCAAGGCCGATTGTGTGTTCATGATATTGATGGCCTGAGGGAGAGGATTCTAGCAAAGGCGCACAGTTCTCGGTATTCTATTTATCCAGGAGCGACGAAGATGTATCGTGATTTGAAACAGCATTACTGGTGGAGGCAGATGAAGAAGGATATAGTGCAGTATGTCGCTAGGTGTCTCAATTGTCAGCAGGTTAAGTACGAGCACCAGAGGCCAGGAGGATTGTTTCAGCAGATGCCCATTCCTGAGTGGAAATGGGAGCGCATCACCATGTACTTCGTGGTTGGGTTGCCTCGGACTTTGCGGAAGGTTGACGCGATTTGGGTCATTGTTGATAGATTGACCAAATCGGTGCATTTTATTCCTGTGGCTACTACTTATACTACAGAGAGGCTGGCTCAGATTTACATTCGAGAGTTAGTCCGATTACATGGTGTGCCGGTGTCTATTATATCAGATCAAGGTCCACAGTTCACTTCGCACTTCTGGAGAGCTTTGCACAGTGAGATGGACACTTAAATAGACCTCAGTTCAGCATTTCACCCTCAGACTGATGGCCAGTCAGATCATACAATTTAGATTTTGGAGGATATACTCAGGGCTTGTGTGATTGATTTTGGCGGTCAGTGGGACCAATTCTTGCCTTTGGCGGAGTTTGCATACAATAACGGTTATCAGTCTAGCATCGAGATGGCTCCATTCGAGGCTTTATATGGTCGGCGATGTTGTTCTCCTATCGGGTGGTTTGAGCCTGGAGAGGATAAGTTATATGGCACAGATCTGGTGAGAGATACTTTGGATAGGGTGAATATTATTCAGGAGAAACTCCGCACAGCTCAGTCTAGACAGAAGAGTTACGCAGATCAACAGGCGCATGATGTAGCATTTATGGAGGGAGATAACGTTATGCTGAAAGTTTCACCGATGAAGGGTATCGTGAGATTCGGGAGGAAGGGCAAGCTGAGCGCCAGGTTTATAGGTCCATTCGAGGTGTTGAGGCGAGTTGGATAGGTCGCTTATGAGCTTGCTTTACCTCCAGCCTTATCAAGAGTTCATCCGGTTTTCCACGTATCCATGCTTCGGAGGTATCATGCCAACTTCTCTCATGTAGTTGATTACATCATGATTCAATTAGATGAGAAGTTGGGCTACGAGGAGGAGCCAGTAGCTATTATTGATAGACATGACCGCCAGTTGAGGTCCAAGACAGTTTCTACGGTTAAGGTTCGGTGGAGGGGCCAACCAGTTGAGGAGGCGACTTGGGAGTCCGAGGAGGACATGCGGAGCAGATATTTACAGCTATTCAGCACTCCAGGTACGATTCTAGACCCATTCGAGGACGAACGTTTGTTTAAGAGAGAGAGAGTGTAATGACCCGACCGACCGTTTTGCGTATTAAGATCTCGTTCCCTTAAATGAAACCTTCCATAGCGGTTATTTGTGCTTTATGACTTGCGGGGACGGGTGGTTCATGATTCGGGAATGGTTTGAGTGCTTTAGGAACACTTGGTTCCTTAAGGTTGGCCTATTTGGCCAAGTTTGACTTGGTCAACATTTTGAGAAAACGACCTCGGAATTGAGTTCTGACAGCTCCAGTAGCTCTGTATGATGATTTCGGACTTGAGTGTATGTTTGGCTCGGGTTTTCGATGACCCGAGAGCATTTTGGCGCCTGAACTAGAAATCAGGATTTCATTATGTTTGAAATTTTGTTTGAGACGTGATCTTATGCTATCGAGGTCCGAACGGAATTCTGGGATAGGGAATAGTTTCGTATGGTCATTTATGACTTGTCTGCAAAATTTGAGGTCATTCCGAGTAGTATAGGCATTTTCGATGCATTGAAGTGAATTCTAGAATCTTAAGTTCTTAAGTTCGATTCAATTTGGTTTTGGGGTTGAATTCAGAGTTTCTTTGTTGTTTTTCACGTCCCCGAAGTTCGAGAAAGTCCGTATAATGATTAGGGACTTGCTGGTATATTTAGACAGGGGCTCAGGTGGGCCCAGGAGCCTCCCAGACCCTGCACGAGGCAAAAAACCAGCTAAAAGCACTGCGGGTGCAGCTGTAGCTGGTGTGACCGCAGGTGCGGTTGCCCAGCCACAGGTGCGGGACCGCTCCTGCGGTCCCAGCCTCGCAGGTGCACAACTTTTGCAGGTGCGGACCATTTTCCGAGGGGCAGGACCGCAGGTGCGGCCCCCAACTCCGCAGGTGCGAACCCAGCTCCCCCGGCCATTTTCCGCATGTGCGGCCATTTCCTCGCAGATGCAGTCCCAGGGTCGCAGATGCGGAAACCCCTGTAATCAGCTTGTATTTAAACGTCAAAACTCGGGTTTTCTTCATTTATACTCATTCCAACCTCCATTAAAGGGTTCTAAGAGCTTGAGAAAACCATTCCTCGACACACTTCCAGTAAAGGTAAGTAATTTCACTCTATTTTACTAGTTTAATTCATGAATTGTCAAGGGAATTAACTACTAAATCATAGAAAAATCTAGGTTTTGAGTAGTAAATGGGATTTTGAAATTTGGTGAATTATACAGATTCTTGTTGTGAATCCAAGTAAGAGTCGCATAATTATGATCCTTAGGCTATGGGTGAGTGATCCCTTCGAGAATTTTCGGAATTCGAGCGCAGGGGCCCGAGGTTGAAATTCCAAAGTCCTTCAAGAATGGTGAATTTGGGTTATTAGCTTAATCCTTCTTCCTTGATCATGAATTTATGTAATTCTTCTATATTTGGCTAGTTGCGAGTCGTTGAGGGTAGATTTCGGAGATTCGGGCACATCCTTGATCCGAGGCGTGATTTCGCCACGAGGTGAGTCTCCTTTCCAACCTTGTAAGGGGGAAGTGTCCCCATAGGTTGCTTATTTCTTATGTATACATGTTGTGGGGGGCCGCGTACGTACCAAGTGATGAGAGTCCGTACGTGGCGACTATATTTCTATATCGGGTAGCTTTAGGACTCACGAGCATGCCTCTATGTGCCTTATTTGTACCTTGTATGTATTGTAAGTTGTGATTGTTGTTGAGATGACATGGAAAGGTGAAATATTATGATTTCAATCCCAGTTGGCTACAGTGGTATTGGAACAATCCTGTTGAGTTCACTGTTGAGTCGGTACACATATGTACCTATATATGTATATGCACTTGTTATCGAGTCAGCACACGAGTCGCAGACTGGATGCGTGATCGTGGGTCAGCTTATATATTATTATTATCGAGTCAACACACGAGTCGCAGGCATGATGCGTGATCGTAGGTCAGCTTATAATTATCGAGTCAGCACACGAGTCGCAGACTGGATGTGAGATCGTGGGTCAGCTTATCATTATCGAGTCAGCACACGAGTCGCAGGTATGATGTGCGATCCTGGGTCAGCTTATCATTATCGAGTCAGCACACGAGTCACAGACTGGATGCGCGATCGTGGCTCAGCTTATAATTATCGAGTCAGCACACGAGTCGCAGGTATGATGCGCGATCGTGGGTCAGCTTATTACTATTGAGTCAACACGCGAGTCGCTGGTATGATTCGCGATCGTGGGTTAGCTTATGATCTCAGTCCTTATGACCACCTTTATGACTCCGGCCGGTTGTCTTGTTCTGGTATTGTATTATCACTTTAGTCTGAGTCACTTATAGTGGGATTGATAGGTATTGTGTAAACGGAGGATTTGGCACTTGTAGTTCATTTTCAGTTGTTACCTGGATTACATTATTTGCTTATGTACTTGTTGATTTCGGCTTCACATGCCTACTGCTTTAGCCATATCTCATTTTATATTATATTGCTGGACCTTACTGAGTATCTAGTCGACCTCTCGTCACTACTCCTTCGAGTTTATACGGGATACTCACTGGGTACATATTTATTTATGTACTCATGCTGCACTTCTTCTTCTTGTGTACTTGATTGTATAGGTCCGAAGGCTGGTACATCTGATTATCAGGCCGGTGCTAGATACTAATTTGTGTGATTAGACTTCACGGAGAGCTGCTCTTCCTAGCGACCTCCTAGCAGCACCCTGAAGTTCCTTTTGTTATTTTCCCCGTCTATTTCATCCAGACTGTGGAGTTGTATCTATATGTATCTTGTATATTCCGATAGTTGCCTGTGACACTAGTTCCTGGCACACACGTAGTGTATATTTTGGGTTTTTGGGTTGTATATATTATATAGACATGCTTATCGTTTGGTTCACGTATTTATGGTTTTACTTCATATCGCAGGCTATTATCATATTCATATCTATTTAAAAATTGGTAAATGTTGGAATGTTAGGAAACTGGGGAAGGTAACGCATGGTGTCATTCATGTTGGCTATTCTAACCCCGTTGTTAGGCGCCATCGCGACCTAAATTAAGATTTGGGTCGTGACACATAAACTCTACTCGAAATAGAAATTAGTATTTGAAGGTTTCACATTTTCTTCTTTTATTGAAAAGCATGTTGTACATATATATATGATTTGTCATTATTTATAATGCCTCATACTTGTCTAATTTCTTATGTATATTGTCACGACCCAAAACCTGGTTCAGGTCGTGATGGCACCTAATGGCGAGGTTAGGCAAGCCAACATATAAATCCCCAGAAGTTACTACCCCAGAACTCGTTTATTCCAGTTATTTACAATTTATAACAAATAAAATGTGTAATGTAGCGGCGATATGAGGTAAGGCCATAGATACAAGCTGAACCACAGCTAGGCCAAATATGTACAACCCCGAATCCCAACATAACTACAACAAGTGTGTGCCAGAAGTAGTGTCATTGTGTCAACGGGCGGCTACATAGATACAGCAGCTGAGATATATATATACAAAAATACAAGCCGCAGTCTGGAACAAAAGACTGAGCAAAATGAAACTAGAAGGCTCCAGAGGTACTGTCAGGATGACGCCAAGAAGATAGCTCACCGTATGGAGTGACACCGCGATCAGTATCTATCAGCAGACGGACGACCAGACGGACCAGCCTGAACACCTGCACAATCAAGTGCAGAAAAGAAAAGAAAGTGCAGCATGAGTACATATAAACAAATATGTACCCAGTGAGTATCCCGTCTAAACTCGTAAAGAGTAGTGACGAGAGGTAGAATATATACTCACTAAGGTCCAGTACATAATAAAATAAGGTACATGCCGAGCAATAAATCATGTGAGAAAATACATCAAGTATATGGGCATGTAATCAACAAACAGGTAACTAATCTCAAACATAACCTTTCTTTGTAAGCTGATCATATGTATCACTTGTTTTCTTTCTCATTATCTGAAATGTCTTATCTTGTTATCTCAATTAGTCACTTTCTAGTAATCAGTATCGTTTCTCAACTCACCATCGCACGATCCCAACTCAATGCAAATGCATGTATATATATATATAACCGACGCGGACAAGACTATCGGCCGAAGTCATATGGGTGGGTCATAAGGACTGACTCGGTCATAAAGCT
>ML277027.1:0-11271 GCA_005239495.1 Nicotiana undulata | reverse complement strand
TTATCATGTAATGAACCATAGTCTCACCCTAAAGTACATGTTGTAACATTTCAAACTCGTCGACTTTCGACGAATCTTATTTTCTTCAATTGGTTTAGCTTCTAAGCTTTCCAATCCTGTTGGTACTCGTTATTCAAGATCTTAAATATTTGTAACCTCAAAGGTAACATTATTAACTTACTATATATTCCATCAAATATAATCTTATTTTTGAGCTTACATCAATTGACTTACGATGTACTCTTACGTACAAAAACATGGGGTGTAACACTTGTACCATCCCGGGAAGGCCAATGTGGTGGACGCAATGAGTAGGAAGGCAGCGAGTATGAGTAGCCTTACATTCATTCGAGTCGGTGAGAAGCCGCTAGCCTCAGGTGTTCAGACTTTGGCCAACCAGTTTGTGAGGTTGGATATTTCGAAGCCCAATTGTGTTCTAGCTTGCACAATCGCTCGATCTTCCTTGTTTGAGAGTATCATAGATCTGACCCTCATTTGTTAGTCCTTAGGGACACAGTATGGCACGGTGGTTCCAAGCAGGTTACTGTTGGGGATGACGGAGTTTTGAGGATGTAGGGTCGCGTATGTGTGTCTAATGTTGATGGGCTTCGTGAGTTGATTCTTGAGGAGGCTCATAGTTCTCGCTATTTTATTCACCCGGGCGCCGCCAAGATGTACTGGGACTTGCAGCAGCATTATTGGTGGATGAGAATGTAGAAGGATATAGTTGCTTATGTATCTGGGTGCCTGAATATTCAGCAGGTGAAGTATGAGCATCAGAGACCCGGTGGTTTTCTTCAGCAGATAGAAATTCCTGAGTGGAAGTGGGAACGTATCACTATGGACTTTGTTGTTGGACTCCCACGGAATCAGAGGAAGTTCGATGTCGTTTGGGTTATTTTGGATATGCTGACTAAGTCAGGACTTCATTCATGTGGCAGTTACCTATTCTTCGGAGTGGTTGACAGAGATTTATATTCATAAGATCATCCGCCTTCACGGTGTGCCAGCAACCAGTCGAGCATTCAAATGGCTCCCTATATGGTAGACGATGGCGGTCTCCAATTGGGTGGTTCGAGCTGGGGGAGGATCGGTTGTTGGGTACAGATCTAGTACAGGAATCCTTAGATAATGTCAAGATCATACATGATCGACTTCACACAGCTGAGTCCAGGCAAATAATTATGCCGACCGTAGGGTTCGTGATGTGGTATTCATGGTCGGGGAGAGAGTGCTGCTGCGGGTGTCACCCATGAAGGATGTCATGAGGTTTGGAAAGAAGGGCAAGTTGAGCCCTAGATATATCGGACCTTTTGAGATTCTCGAGAGAGGAGGAGAGGTGGCTTATAGGCTTGCGTTGCCTCCGGGGTTATCATCAGTTCATCTAGTGTTCCATGTGTCCATGATCCAGAAGTATCATGGTGACCCGTCCCACGTGTTAGATTTCAGCTCTGTCCAGTTGGACTAGGATTTGACTTATGAGGAGGAGTCGGTGGCTATTCTAGCCCGGCAAGTTCGTCAGTTGAGATCAAAGAGTTATCCTTCAAATCGAGTGCAGTGGAGAGGTCAGCCCGCTGAGGAAGCTATTTGGGAGTCCGAGTCGGGCATGCGGAGTAGATATCCCCACCTATTCACCAGTTCAGGTACTTTTCGATGTCTGTTCGAGGACGAAAGGTTGTTTTAGAGGTAGATAATGTCATGACCCAAAAGATCATCTTATGTTGTAGAACTCGATTATGTGCTCTTAAGTCTTAAAATTTTCATTTTAACCCTCCTCGATTTGAGTGCACAGTCCGGGCGTGTTTCCAAAAAGTTTGTATGTTGAAAGTTGATAAAAATAAGAGCTTTTTCCTTAAAAGTTGATATGAGTTGACTTCGGTTAAGTTTTGAGCAAACGGACCCGGACCTGTATTTTGATAGTCCCGGTGGGTCAGTATTAAAATATGGGACTTGGGCGCATGCCCAGAATCAAATTTCGATGTCCCTAGCTTGAGCTATGAATTTTTATTGAAAATTAAAAGTTTGAAAGCTAAATGGTTTCAAGAATCTATTGATGTTTGACATTTTTGATACCGGTCCCGTATTTTTGTTTCAAAGCCCGGTAAAGGTTCAATATAATAATTATAACTTTTCTATGAATTTTGGTAAGAAACGGAGTCAATTTGACGTGATTCGGGCGTCCGCTTGTGAAAATAGGAATTTCAAAGTATTATTAAAAATTTCATGTGATTTCGGGTTAAATTCATAGCTCTAGGTGTTATTTTGGCAATTTGATCACGCGAGAGAGTTCGTATGATATTTTTAGAATTGTGTGCACTTTTGGTTTAGAGCCCCGAGGGCTCGGGTTATTTTCGGATTGGCTACGGAGTGAAATTGGTTTGAGAAAACACAACTGGTGCATCTGATATTTTTGTAGGCCTCTGATATCGCATTTGCGAGATCAGGAGTCATAATTGCGACCTCTGACAGGCTCGCATTTGCGAGCTTCTCATAGCAAATGAAAGGAGAAGTTGGGCCAATGGTTTTCTCATTTGAGAAGGTAGTCTAGGAGGGACATTGATCGCAAATGCGATCATTTAGTCGCATTTGCGAGGATTCAAAGGTCGCATTTGTGACATTATTCTCGTATTTGCGAAAGCAACTGAAGTGTGAAGGGCTTCGCAATTGCGATGGCTCCTTTGCATTTGTGAAGCTTAGGTCACAAATGCGACATCTGCAGCTGTGTAAAAGTGACTTAGACTAGATTTTTCTCCCATTCTTCAGATTTCGAACCCATGAACCATAGAGGCGATTTCTTCAAGACCAATTCTTCCCCAAAACTTTGGTAAGTGATCCTAACCCACTTTCTTTCAATCTCCCATCACATTTCATGAATTCCCAACCTAAAATCTAGGATTTCCATGGTAGAAACTGGGGGTTTGGGTATAATTAGGGATTTTGGGAAATTGGGATTTGGACCTCAAGTTGAGGTCGGATTCAAACTAACTACATATTCGGGCTTGGGGGTGAATGGGTTTTGGTCCGAACCTCGAGTTTTGACCAAGCAGACCCTCGGTCGATTTTTGACTTTTTGGGGGAAAGTTTGGGAAACCTAAATTTATGCATTGTAATCAATTTCTTTAGCAATATTTGTTGTTATTAAGTTAATTATGACTGCATACGAGTTGTTTGGAGGTGGAATCTAGAGGAAAAGTGGTGGTTGAGCTTTGATTTTGGCCATTAGAGCGAGGTAAGTATCGTAGTTAACCTTAGCTTGAGGGATTAGGTATTATTTGACTATTTGCTACGTGTTTTGATGTTGAGTACAACATATAGGTGTGAGGTGACGAGCACCTATGCGTTATTGTCGATTCATAGCATGCGAGTGAGTCTTATTCTTGTAACTGTTGTATTCTTTAATCATATTGTTTATGCTTAGACTAGCCATTCGTTATGTTGAGCAAATTTTATCATGTTTTACGGAATTTGGTATTGATTGAGTATTGACTCAAAGTTGAGGGTTGTATTGTGGAACTAAATGTTGAAGTGAGATTGGTTCTTGATATTTCTATCTCTCTGTAGTTATTGTTCATTGTTTTGGTGAGGGGGAGTATTAAAGCACGAAGGCTGATGTCGTGCAAATGTTTTTGTGAGTGAGTGTTAATGCACGAAGGGTGATGTCGTGCCATGTTTTGTGAGTGATAATGCACGAAGGGTGATGTCGTGCCATGTTATGAGAGAGTTAATGCACGAAGGGTGATGCCGTGTCGTTTTTATGGTTTCATATGGTGAGGTTGAGAATAAAAGCACGAAGGGTGATGTCGTGCACTTTCCTTTACCGTTCTTACTTGTTTCTATCTGTTTCAGGTATAACGATTGATCAAGTCCTTATTTTTGTTGTGATCCTTTATTTTGTGATTCCCTCCAGCATGTCCCCCTCCCATTATTTCTTACCCTGTTTCTTCCATTGCTGCTATTGGTTTCTCTATTGTTATACTGTACAGGTTTGTTTGTAGGTGTCTTGTCCTAGCCTCGTCACTACTTTGTCGAGGTTAGACTCGACGCTTACCAGTACATGAGCTCGGTTGTACTGATACTACACTATGCACTTTCTGTGCATATTTTGGTACTGGACTGAGTTGACCATGAGTTAGTTGCTGGCGTCATCTGATCGGAGGCTCAAGGTAGTCCTGTCGGAGTTCACATGCAATGAAGTCCCCGTCTATCCTTTCTGTTTACTGTATTCTTTTATTCAAATAGATGTAATTCTTTCAGACTTTTCAGACTTGTATTTGTATTAAATTCTAGAATTCTCGTGGATTGTGACTCCAGATTCTTGGTAGTTTTGTATAAATGTTAAGACTGTTATGGATTTTCCGCACTCTTTTTAACTTATTGTAGCTTAATTGTTGTAAATTACGGAAAATGTTTAGAAATGGCTTAATGATCTCTAATGTTGGCTTGCCTAGCAAGTGAAACGTTAGGTGCCGTCACGGTCCCAACTAGTGGTGGCAAAATGGTTCAAAGAAAATATTTAACCACTCATATTATCCACTATAAAATTGGTTGGATAATGAACTTTTTAAAAATAGGTCAAATATGGATAAGAACCATATTATCCATTTAGAAAATGGATAACCAATGGGTCTAACTTTTATATTTGTTAAAGCCTCAAATTGGGGTTCCTCAAGTTAGGGTGATTAAGAATTCTTCCAAAAGTGATCATGCAAGAAGTCATGGATAACCCATATTATCCGCCGGTTAACCCGTTTTTATCCGTATTAAATATGAGTCGGGTCGGATAATTTATCCGTTTTTTCATTACTCGTTTTCGATCCGAACCATATCCGATCCAACCCGCTCGTTTGCCACGCCTAATCCCGCGGTGAGAATTCCGGATTGTGACACTTTATGTACTTATTTGTTGTCTTAGTTTGCTTATCTGATAAAAGTGACAGAATAGGAGAGTTATTTACATCTCATTTCCCCAGCTAGATATGCAATTTAGGTAATTAAAAAAAGTCTCAAGTAGCAATATCCATATAATTTTAATTAACTTTGAAATCTCTTTTCTAGTTTAATCCACGTAAATATGTGTAAAAACTGATCATCTTAGAAAAATAAATAGTTATATTTATGTACTTATATCTTTTCTTTGTTTGCTCATCTAATATCAGTGATAGAACAAGAAAGTATAATTTAAATCTCATTTCGCCAATTAGATATGCAATTTAGGTTAAAAACGATATCTGAACGGAAAAATCCTTTATTTACAAATTTGAATTAAATTTGAGATCTCATTATTAGTTTAATCCATGTAAAATGTGTAAAAGGTATTCATTTAAGAATATTAAAATAGTTATAACATTTACGAGCCTACGCATCAGTAACAGAATAGGAGGGTCTCCGATGGCAAGTATATGTTAATTTCTTTACAAATTTGTCTCAAAATTTGAGATCTTTACATTGGAGTAACCTACGTAAATATGGATGGGTAAATGGTATTCATGTTAATCTATTATAATAGGTATAGTGTTTAATATACATTTATTCTTAAAATGCCAAACAATATGAATGAACTTGCCATTTATTAGAATCGAAGCCAGATAGCGTAAGTATTTATGATTAGTATAAATAGAAGTGTAAGAGATGGGAAAGATAATGTAACGACCCGAGCGGTCGTTTTGAGAATTTAAGCTTCGTTCGGTGGTAGATCATAATCAGCCTCACATTGTGTATATCGACCCGTGTGTGTGGTTAGAATTAGTTACCGGATAATCCAGAGTCGAATTGGGAGAAAAAATTCAGTTTTGGAAGCTTAAGTGATGAAAGTTGACCGGAGGTTTGACTTTTGTGTAAACGGCCTCAGAATGAGTTTCGGTTAGTGTCAACAGCTTCGTATGGTGATTTTGGACTTAGGCGTGCGTCCGGAATTGGATTTGGAGGCCCGTAGGGTGATTTGATGTATTTTGGCGAAGGTTAGAATTTCAGCGATTTCGGCCGATAGGCGAAATTTTGATATCGAGTTCGGAATGGAATTCCGAGAGTGGATGTAGGTCCGTTGTGTCATTTGGGACTTGTCTGCAAAATTTCATGTCGTTCCGGGTTGATTTGATAGGTTACGACGCGAGTCTTGATATATGAAGTTTCGAAAATTTCTAAGTTTGATTTTTAGTTTGATTCGTCACTTTGGTGTTATTTTGTGTGTTTTGAACCTCGAGCGAGTCCGGGTTAGGTTATATGATGTGTGTGTGCGGTTGGACGGGGTCTCAGGGGCCTCAGGTGTGATTCGGGTGGGCTACGGGCCATTTTCTCTCATTTTTGGACTGCTGATATCTGTATCTGGTTTTCTCCTTCGCGTTCGCGCCCACTCCTCCGCGTTCGCGAAGTGTAATTTTGGAGGAGGGAATATTTGTTAAACGCGTTCGCATAGTATATTCCGCGAACGCGGAAGCCAGCTTTTCTCTTCTTCGCGTCCGCGTACTTGTCCCTGCGTTCGCGTAGCGTTTGATTGACCATCCCCATTTTCCTTCATCGCGTCCGCATTGCACCTTCCGCGAACGCGAGGATATGCCTTCTTCTTCTCCGCGTTCGCACCTATAGAGCCGCGTTCGCATATTTCATCTTAGCATCTCCACTTTTTCCTTCTTCGCGAACGCATCCCTCTCTCCGCGTTCGCGATGAACAAAATGGCTGGGCAGAACAGGTTTAACCTCAAAATCGGGGTTTCACCATTTTTAACACATTTTGAGTTCTAGAGCTCGGTTTTGGGCGATTCCTTGAAGGATTTTCACACAATTCGAATGGGTAAGTGTTCTTTAACTAGAATTGATTATATTCCATGAATTAGTCTTGTGTTTATCATTTAATTTATGTTTTGGGTTGAGGGAATTGTGGGTTTTGAAAGAAAATTTCTAAAATGAAAATTTATGATTTGAATGAGCAAATGACATCGAAATTTGATAAATTTAGTATGGGTGAACTCGTATCGGAATGGGTAAACGGAATTTGTGAAATTTGTCGGGTTACGATGTGCGGGCCCGGGGGTCGACTTAGGATCGATTTTTATAAATTAGTAAATATTGAAACTTTATTATTCGGAATCATTCCTTATACGTGTTATGTGAATTTTGAAGTTGTTCTAGTTGAGTTTGAGCCATCCAGAGGTCTTTCCGCCCGAGAAGTCTACTTTTGAGTATTCCGGTGGTCGTCTTTGAGGTAAGTATCTTGCCTAACCTTGTGTGGGGGAACTACCCCTAGGATTGAGTCTTATTTGTCGATTGCAGTCCGTGTATGTGAGGTGACGAGTGCGTACTCGGACTTATGTGCAATTAGATTGCTCTTCTAGGATTTTAGGTCCTTATATTCCCCGCGTATGAACTGCAAATTGTTATATCTCGATCCTTGATTTCTAGCTTCGTATCTCCTTGTTAAATTAGAAATTGATTGCTTGGTGTTTCCTTGCTTCTTATTTGCATACCTTTCTTTTCTTACCGTTACGCTATAGTTTTTCTTCATACTCTGCTTATTTGATTAAGATTAGTATGATCTCGCCCCATATTTGCTTAGCAGTAATTGGAATATCTATACCTTGGTGTCAAGCATGCCCGTGAGTCATATATCGTGATTACGTGATCCCCCTCCCTTAAGTGCTACTTTGAATTAATTGGGTAATTTTCTATGATTAGCGATATTACTTAGGGGTTGCCTACCTATTGAATACTCGTTCGAGTTGAGTTTATTCGATAAAGTTAATTGCCTAAGTGAGATTGGTTATAGCTGATTCCCTTGCCGGGATGATTTTGTTTTCTTTAGGTGTGAATTTGGATGCGTTGACATATTTTCCTTGCTTTCTCCTCGTTATGCTACTTCCCTTGCGCTTGGTATTCCTTTCAGTGGCTATTTCTTATGAGTGAGTTTTACCATTATGGGGATTTAATTCCTTGTATTTGATTACTCATCGCACCCTGCATTTTGTTTGTGGTTTTTATGCATGTTGTGGCACTGTATGTTGTTATGTCGCATTCTGGTTGTTTTTCCCTGTACTTTAAATTGGGACTACGGACTGAGATCTAGGAGCTTTCCCCCTGTACTGCATTGCATATTTAAATTGGGACTACGGACTGAGATCTAGGAGCTTTCCCCCTGTACTGCATTGCATATTTAAATTGGGACTACGGACTGAGATCTGGGAGCTTTCCCCTGTACTGCATCGCATATTTAAATTGGGACTACGGATTGAGATCCGGAAGCTTTCCCCATGTATTGCATTGCATGAAAAATTCCGAGTTACGGACTGAGTTCCGGTGAGGTTAGCATTGATGAGATTGGATTGAAAGATATACATGTATATATACATATGTATTTTGAAAAGTATTTGTCTTGCAGAAAAGTGATATTTGAAAGGGCAGTATTTGGGGAAGTATATTTTGACAAATGATATTTGGAAAAGCAGTATTTGGGAAAGTATATTTGGACAAATGATATTTGGAAAAGCAGTATTTGGGAAAGTATATATGAACACCACGTAATTTGAAGGAACTATGCTTTAAAGATTCCTCTTAAAAAAGATATAAATAAACATTCAGAGAAATTATGTTTTAAAGAAGTTTCCTTATTTCCGAATTGATTATATTTTCAAAACCTTTAAATCTAAACTTACGATTTAAATATTTTCACTCGACGTTTTTACCAGCTCTCTTGAGTTTATTGGTTTAAGCCTGATATGAAGAAATTGATATAGCGATAGGTTGTTAATGCTTATTGGGTTGTGACTTCGACTTTGGCTTGACATTTCTTATGTTCTCTTTGCGTATTTCTTCTTTGTTGTCGTAGATCGTATTTGCTGAATTTTCTTCCGTATTATTCTATCTTACTGTTTATTTCAGCGAAAATCTTTAGATAGACATTACGTTTCGGTCATCATCTTCATACTTATGCCTTTTTCTTATTAGACCAGTGGGGTCTTGACTAGTCTTCGTCACTACTTCACCGAGGTTAGTCTTGATACTTACTGGGAACCGCTGTGGTGTGCTCATACTACTCTTCTGTGCATTTTTGTTTGCACAGATCTAGGTATTGACCGTTAGTAGCTGCATGGATCACCGTTGATGAGGAGACTCAAAGTAAACCTGATATTGCGTTCGTAGGTTTCGGAGTCACCTTCCAGTTTATCTCCAACTGTACTTATTCATTTCTAGACAATTGTATTTAGATTTTGTAGAAAGAATTCGTAGAGCTTATGACTTGTATTCACCGGGTTTTGGGAAATTATAAATTCTGTCAAGATTTCATATTGAGACTGTTATATTTCCTTTATTATTATTTTTGTTCAATGAAACGTTAGGCTTACCTAGTCCCTAAGACTAGGTGCCATCACGGTACCCAACGGAGGGAAAATTGGGCTGTGACAAGTTGGTATCAGAGCTCTAGGTTCATAGGTGCTACGAGTCATAAGCGAGTTTAGTAGAGTCTTGCGGATCAGTACGGAGACGTCTGTACTTATCTTCGAGAGGCTACAGAACTATTAGGACAATTTAACTTCCTTTATTCCTATCGTGCGAATTCATTCGACTTTGAAGTTTGAAATCATCGTTCCACTCTCTCACCGATGGTGAGGACACGAGCTGCGGTTCCTGATGATGTTACCCCGAAGAAGAAGTCACAAGGATCAAAGATAGAGGTCGATGAGGAGCACCTGCCGCCGTTAATATGCCTTCCAGAACAGTCATTGAGAAGCCGCAGTAGTTCCAGTGGAGGGGACAGGTACTGGGAGTGCCTGTTGCTACCCCGGACTTCAAGAAGCCTGAGCATAGTTTGAGAATAATTGGTGCATTGACGCAGGCGAGATTGATTCTGTATCACCGGCTATTACCCGGATCAGGGGAGGAGTTCAGACTCCCACCAACTACACCCCAGAGTAGTGATATCATATTGGTCAAGTTCCAGTTGTCCTGGCAGCACAACGTGTGGTTTAAGTTCAGCCATGGTTAGGGCAGTAGTGTCGGAGAAAAAATAACTTGGACTTGAGAGGTACAGGAAGTACCACCCTCCTATCTTTCTGTGGATTGGTGGCAGATGGTGCCCCGGGCTTCCTGGGAAAGTGTCACTATATTCTTCACATTTCGGGTGTTGTGGAGACGAGCGGGATTGTTTTATCATGTCTCGAGTTCAGAATAGTGGATTGACCAGTGGTGGCGGCATATGAGTTGGGGTAACCTGGCCGAGTTAGCTTCGCTAGCATGGATTCAGCTTTCGGAAGTGTTTTGAGAGAGGTTGCACCTTAGTTCCTTTGGGATGCACGGCGCGTAGATTTGGGCAGTTGCATCAGAGTGCTATGTCACTATTGGAGCATGCCGTTAGATTCAGTGAGTTGGCCAGACATGCACTTCCCTCGATTGCTTCAGTTAGGAGATGAGACTGTGGAGTCATTGGGAGATTCAGACGAGATCAGGGAGAGAGCTTTGGGAGGCGAGGAGGCCTCTTAGACCGGAGTAATCTATTGTTCCTTATTATGGAACTAAGGTACGTTATGGTAGAGAATTTTGGGGCAACCAATTCAGTTACATTACCAGCTTTGCATGGTGGTTTTCAGGTACTCATGGGTCTTAGAGGATCCATACTATGTGGTTTCCACAGCCACGTCGGCAGAGGGATTGTTTTCAGTGTGGAGGTATCAGCCACAGGGTGATAGATTTTCCCAAGACTCAGGTAGGTGTGTGATATCAGGGCATTCAGATGCGTGGAGGGCGCCCAAGAGGGGGAGGCCCGACCTGTTGATGTGTTCATATGATAAGCTGGAGACCGTTGGGTCAGATATTATCACCCAGATGTGTTGTGATGTGTTAAGCGGGGTACCATTGTATTTTACTATAGTTTTGTTGGTCAGGACGAGTTCCCTTATTTGTTGTTTCATTTACGAGTGAGTTTCATGTTTTGCACTCTATTTTTGTGCTTGCCCCTGCTGGTAGATCCTATGAGTAGTAGTTGTGTCTACCGTTGTTTTGATTCATCCTTGCTAGTAGTGAAACTAGAGGTGAGTCCTTATTGTCCATTTTGGTGAGCTTTATATGATTTTCATAAGTATTTTGTTTACTAGCTATGATTTGATACTCCATTGAGATGTGAGTTCAGTTAGTATTATGACTTCTATCAACTGAGATGAGTTAAGGGACAAATTTCTATTGGTATGATATATTTTTGATATGTGACTTAGAGTCGAGGATGAATTCCTCGTGATACTTGTGATTTGATATACTTAGACCGGGTCGAGTACCGCGGTGGAAATTTTTA
>ML277025.1:12340-50081 GCA_005239495.1 Nicotiana undulata | reverse complement strand
TAACCTTAACCTTAATCCTATGTGTATTAGGAGTAGGACATGTATTATTTATATATAGGGCTCCTTGTATCATTGTATTAAGTGAATAAAACATATTTTTCTGTGTATTCTCACAATGTCTTCTTAACATTAGGTGATCTTGTCATTGAGTATTTTCTTAGTATCTCTTATTTTCAGATTTCTCCAACTGCAGGACGTTCAAATGCGATCAATATAGCCGAAAGGCTCGGGATACCTGATGTCATTGTGCACAAGGCTCGTGAACTTTACGGAGCTGCTAGTGCAGAAATCAATGAGGTACTTGCATATGATACCATTAACTTTGTATTCAGGATTTGATACTTGTAATTGATAGAAGATTTGTGTGTAATCTTACTAGTCTGCGTTATATCGCTAATGTGCACATATCCTTTAATATTTGCTCCATATATAGATGGCTTACAAAGATCCTAGATTTATTGCCACTCTGTAGAAACTTCTGTACCAAGAAATTTGCTGACCTTTGTTTAGCTTCTGTTGATTTTAGTTTCATTAATAATTTCAATTGGTACTGGAAATTAAAAGTTCCTTTCTTATCTTATGCTCTAGTGTTAGAATTATGCACAAGAAAAGTATTTAGTTCAAACGCAATGCAAGTAATTCCTTATGACATCATATTTGCGCATCTGAACATGCATGAATTCTCTTTTTCTTTAGCACTTTGATTTGTAAAGACTAGCAAGTGCTTTTCTCAGACGTTTAATTAACATTGTACTGCAGGTTATACTTGACATGGAGAGATTTAAGCAGAACTTTCATGAGCAAGTTCGTGAATCACAACATCATCTGAAGTGAGGATCCTTTGCTTACCTTAGCTGAATTGGCTTGAAATTTCATCCAAAAAGCAATCTCCACTTTAATGCTGAATTCCATATAGCCTCAGAATTCACCAAAATATATTTAT
Source organism: Nicotiana undulata (assembly GCA_005239495.1). NCBI lineage: Eukaryota > Viridiplantae > Streptophyta > Magnoliopsida > Solanales > Solanaceae > Nicotiana > Nicotiana undulata. Next base: position 49,138 of record ML277025.1, on the reverse strand, counting down.
CCTCCTTATGCAGTAGTTTTGGTCGTTGAAACATTTTCAAGATTGATTTGGTTCCATTATAGATCTCAATTTCTCTGCATGGTAGGTATTTAGCATGAGGATCTGATCCAAGTTAATGGAAGTTAATCACGCACTCTATGGCAATCAGATACCCTGTCCCTTGGTACTGGGATAGCCTAATACTAGTTGGCATCTACCTGAATCTAAGATGCTAGAATGAGAGAAGTGTGTGTGTGGATAGAGAAAAAGGAAAATATGGGGTAGTAGAAGGTAATTGAAATATGGTAACTACAGTAACTCTAACCTGCAAAAGCAGGGAAATAGCGATAAAAGTCTGGCTTGGTCTGCAGAAGAAGAGTGCAAATCATGAAAGTTATGGTGTTGGGGGGCAGTAGTTGGTGGAATGTTTACCGGTGGCGGATTTGGTGGAAGTTTGATGGAAAAGGTTTCAGGTTGAGCTTGATTTATGGTCTATGTTAGATATGCTGATGGTGGCCGGAAAATTTTGTGAAAGCAGTTCTAATCAATGCTATTACTAGAATTCCTCTGTTGCATTTTACATTCAATTAGTTTCACCATCTTGAATGAAATCAGCAAGAAAGAATTAAAGGAAAGAGAAACATAGAAAGCCAAGGAAAGTAAATGAATTGTTTCCAATGTTGGAAAGTGTGGAATTCCTGTCCAGTTTGTGTGCCAGTGGCTCTTGTAAGCACAAAGGTTAGATTGTCTTTGTCTCGTTAATCATAGATTCATATCCTACAGTTCTTCAATGTATGAGCAATAGTTAATACCATTGCATCCTTATTCATACCATTTAGGATTAGAAAGAAACAAAGAAGTTGTGTACTTGCATGATGTAATTAGCAATGGTGTTTGTCATCTGTCAATATTAATCCCTTCTAATTTTGTCCACTTGAAAAATAATCTCCTTTACTTTCCACCTTAGATACCAGACAAGGAAAAGAGGGTAAATACTTACAGAAGGGAGGAAATCCATCAACCCCTCCATTCTTCATCCTTCCCCCTTTTTGTTAGGATTTCCTTTTGGCTGAGGCAGAAAAGGGAAAAGGAAGGGCGTGATGATGATTGTACCTTGTCCCTTTACTTGCTCTAAGTGGATCTCTCTGTTCCCTTTCTAGTTGACTGGCATGTATGTAGAGGAAAATGGAGAACCTCATTTTCTAATTAGAAATTTGTTTAACAGGGAGCTGCTGCTCAGTTGCACGTTCTCACCGTCTTATTATATGTGACGGTATTTGATTACACAGAGTGTAAGATTTTAATTTGACCGATTGCATTAGTGATAGTGGAAGAAAAATATTAAATGATGGTTGAAAAGTTAGTTTGATTGGAAAGGCATCATATCAAAGTTCAGATTTTAGAACTTCCTCTTTATAGAAATAAGTTGGAACTTCCTAAAATGAAAAGAGTGTCAGATGAATTGAAACAAAGGGAGTAACTTCGTCTGATGAGGATCTCTGCTGTTCCTTTACAGTTTTAGAAGTTTGCTATGATTTAGAATATTTCACATTTCATTTCTTCAAGGATTGTGTTTTTTCAAGGAAGACTTTTGGTCTTTTTTCTTGCAGTAAACTGATTATTGAAAATTAACTTTCTCACATGTATTTGTTCTCTGTTGATTTGGTTTAGGCTCACTAGAGGTCTCCATAACAAGTTGCTTTTAGCCAGAAAGAAAGTGAAAGAACACAGCATTAATCAAAGATATAGAAAGGTACATGAAATATCTGAGGCAGCAGCAGCAGCACGATCTTCCATTCACAAGATAGCACGAGAATATCGTGCAGTTTCAAGTCAACCATCCCAGAAAATGTTGGAAAGTAATAGACACACATCAGCTACAAAGAGTGAAGCTAAAGAGGAAAAAAGTAAAATTTCAGAGGCAACTTCTCCTGTGTTCTCTGCCAGTACATCCAGGTTACCTGTTTCAGGTAACATAACATTCCTCTTTTTTTCTCCTTTTTTTTCCCTTTTTTGAGGTGATCATCCATTTTTTGTCAACGGTTTGCGAGCTTATATTATGTTTCCTTTATTTTACATGGGTCAAATATCTACGACTGTTGGTAATTATCTGTTTTGCCTATGCTGCAGAAAGAAGGAAACTTCCAAGTGTTGGTGATTCAGTCCTTGTTCCTTCACTTAACAAGCAAGCTTTAGTCCTAAAAGTGGATCCTTCTAGAGAAGAACTGTTAGTACAGGCTGGCAACATGAAGCTTAAGCTTAAATTAACAGATGTATTGGCCAGGTAGGCTTGTCACAACTCCCTCATGCAGTAAGAAGTATCCTTGGGACTGGCACTTGAAACCCAGTTTCTCGCCACCTCTCAATTGGTATGAAGGGGAACAGTTAGACTTGCTAAACGTGGAGTAAGAATGGTTGATGGGTATATGTTCTCACTATTCCGTTTTAACAATGAATTAGTGCAGTAGACTGCGGACATATTTGCATAGCCTGAGTATTTTTTATTTTTGGTCATAAGGTGTCAGACTGAGTGCTAAAGAAACATCCGTCGAACCTTGCCCGAGCTTATATCCAGTTACCCGAGATGTATGCCATGCTATTTGACTAGGTACTTCTACCATTGAGATCTTCTCAATGAGGAAATGTACTCAAAGTTTGCAGCTGCGCCATTCTCATGATGTCTTGGCGTTTAAAAGGGAGGAGAAGGTTCCTTCAAAGAAAATGCCCAATGTTAGTAAGCAAGCAGTAACTTTTAGCAAATACACATCGTCACATGCGAGGCAGCGTGGCAGGGCCAAATATGGAACTTTGCTGAGGTTGCTATGTGGGTGATGCGAACCGAACGTTGTGGGGAACTTCTGACTTCTGAGTGGTCCTCATTCAGTACTTATTGGTTTGAGCTTGTCAAGTCAACTGCTAGATTCTGAGTGACATTATCAATTCGTTTGCACTTGGTTGCTTAGTTGCCTCGGCAGTTGTGTGTACTTGTTAACTCCGTTGTCCGCAAAAAGGTACAGAATTTTATATTTTCCACTTCCCTAAATGATATTTAAGTCTACCTAATTAATATAGTCGCTATTCCCTGTCTCCGCCTTTAATATTCGATTTTAACTGCAGACGAAGAGTGTGAAGTCCTCACATGCATAGTCGTTGGTTTAACTTCAATTAGGTAATTACTCATTAACCTAAATGCCTGGTGACGACCGTCACAATTTTAGGGTGTGTGCCAGCTAAAACAAATATAAAAATATAAGCAGCAAAAATGTATGCCCTGCATTTAGATAATATGAAACTTAGATCATACGTTTTGTATTCAAGGTTCTGCTATCACATACATAAAAGAAGTGCAACTTGGATTGCGAGGCGATGTTCTTAACTGTAGTAGAGAAGAGATGAGGAATTCTGTCTTATTCTTCTACCTAAGTGTAGCTCTAAAAAGTACAGAACATAACTGAAGGATGCTATTACAAGGTACACAAGCAGCAGTTCGATGCAACTTGGATTGAATCTAAACTGCTCTATCTAAGTTTACTCAAGATTTTCAGCTGCGCCAATATGGCCAATGCCAGTAATTCCATTGTCACATGCGACTGCGAGGCAGTGTGGGCAAATATGGGACTTCTTTGAGGTTGCTCTGTCGATGCTATCGTGATGAGAACTTCTGATTGCTCGTCGTTCTGTCGCTCTTACATTTATTTTAAGTATGTCAAATTTGATAAAAGTCAACTGCTAGATTCTGAGAGACATTATAGTCCATTTATTTGCGCTAGGTTTGCTTAGTTGCCTCGATAGGTGGGTACTTATTAACTCCTTGTCTAACAAAAGGTAGAGAATATTAGTATTATACGTACTACTTACCACCATTCCGTTGATGAAGTTGATATCAACCTAATTGATTAATCAGTCGCGCAATATTTCCTATTTTTATCTTTAACTAGTAAATATTAACGACGTGATATTTTTTTTAATACTTAAATATTAAAAGAGTTGCCAGACATTTAATTTTGTATCTCCATCTCAATTGTTTTCTAAAAATTACTAGTTGATACATTAGTAAAGTACTTCTATTTTCACAATTTAGGAATTTAATAAGTTTATATACAAGTAATATTTTATTTTTCTTTACCTTTATATAAAGATAAAAAATAGTTCTAATTCTCGAAGTACCAACCAAAATGAAAGCAAAAATAATTTATTATTTACTACTTCCCATTACCTTGACATTTTGAAATTTTTTTCCTCCGATGACATTTTGGAATTTCCAGTCTCCCTTTTGTCATTTTTCTTGTTGATAATCTATCCTTTGATTTATTTTTTTAGATCTTTTTCTCTTCGTTTTTTATTTTGATAATTTTCTCCATGTACTCCTACTTTATATTTATTTTAATTCATTCTAACATTACCTCCCCGTTCCCTCCTTTTCTCAATTTCTTTTCATTTTTTTCACCTTGCTTTCCTTCTTTATTTTCTTCTTCCTTTTTTCTCATACTCATATCATTCAATTCATCCGGCAAAATAAAAAATCGATGTCCTTCCTTAAATAATCTAAGTCAATTCCCTTTTCTGCTCTTACAAATTAAGTCATTATATAACTTGATCAATTTTCTTCGTATATTATATTTTGTATTATATTAAAAAAAGTGAAAAATTACTTGTCTCCTCTCTCTTACATGTCTTTATAAAAGTAATTTGATGTTAAAAATAAAAGTTAGGACATTTAAATGTTTAACAAATAGTATAATTTGTATCCAAAATTCACTTTTTTCTCTTGTTTCATTTCTTTTCGATTATATCACTCTTTAATTCTTCAATAAAATCAGAAATCATCTTCCTTAAATAACCAAATCAACAATCCTCTTCTTGCCAATCTTATGAAAACTTTCAAAAATTAGTACTCTNCTATCATCAATGATGTATGCATATTTTGTTACTCTTAATCTACCGCAGACTTGTAATTGTAGAGTGAGTTCATATGGACTAGTTTTTCCTTTTTTTTGGGTGTAAAAATGCCCTATTTTTGGATATTAGGAATGATTATAATAAGTGAATTCTCTCTCTCTCTATATATATATATATATTATATATATATATAGAGAGAGAGAGAATTCACTTATTATAATCATTCCTAATATCCAAAAATAGGGCATTTTTACACCCAAAAAAAAGGAAAAACTAGTCCATATGAACTCACTCTACAATTACAAGTCTGCGGTAGATTAAGAGTAACAAAATATGCATACATCATTGATGATAGCATCTCCATCAAGCTTGTATTTGACTTCCCAAATACTGTCATTTGTAGCGACATATGTTCTTCTTTTTCCCATTCCTTAATGAACAATCAAAAGATTTAAAAATGAAAGAATCTTCGGGAGAAAAAGAAAAAAAAATCTATAGAGAGAGCTTTAAATAAAAAGGAGAGAATGAAAATGAATGATTATAGATGAAAAGAAGAAAGCTATGTGATTGAGAAGATATGCTTAGTATTTATAGTAAACAAAAGAAAAAAACTTACCAATACAATTTATAACTTGAGTAATAGGAATGGATAGTAACGTATTTGAGCAATTACTATAGTATAATTAGCATTATGAGTATTATTATGTATTATTGTGTATGTTACAATTTTAATTTAATTGCAGTTGTTTCACTTGTTCTCTTGGAAAGAAGAAAAAATATATTTAGTAGAAAAATAAGAGAAAAGGCAAAAAATTGAGAAAAAAGATAAGTACTTTTCTTTGCCAAAGACAGGTGCCAAGTCAGTATTATTTTTCCTCTTTTATATAGATATATGACTTGACATGTAGGTGCCTTTATATAGACTAGTCTTACGGTACGCGCTTTGCGTGTGTATCCTATATTCATGATATACGATTTTAAGAAAATCTCTCTATCTTACTTATATAAACTACATAATGAGTTTGAGTTGTAAAATAAAAATTAGAAAAAGTAATTATGTTTTCTCGTTTGCCTCCGCCATGTTGAGTTAATATTTTACAAGAAGTAATGTATAAAAAATATAGGGAGTTGTCATTCTTTATAATGAATGAAGAAAAATTACAACTCATTTAGAATACGTTTTGTCTTCTAATATTTTATCCTTATCGCTTCAAGTTTGAGGCCATGAGTAGCTTCACTTCAGGTATCATGACTTGCACGCGTAGTTGGAATTGAATTTCGGGAAGCTCGTAGTCGATTTGGAAAGAGAATTATCATTTTGGAAGCTTTAAGTTGGAAGAATTGGTTAGGTAGTGATTTTTTGACTAAACGACCTCAGAATCCGGATCTGGAGGTTCCAACAAGTTCATATGATGATTTTGGATTTGGGCGTATGTACGGGTTGGGTTTTGGATGGCCCATGAGCATTTCGAGGCCTATTGTGGAAGTTAGCATTTTGGGAAGAATTTCATAAATAGGGGTTTGCAGTGCATTTCAGTGTTGTCAATGTCCGTTTGATATTCCGAGTCTAGGAATTGCTTCGTATAGAAATTTTGGTATTGGGAGCGCGTCCGGAAGTGGATTCGGAGGTCCGTAGGTCATTCTGGAGTCATTTGGCTAAAGTTAGAAATTTGAAGGTTTTTTAAGAAGTTTGACCGGAAGTGGAATTTTTGATATCGGGGTCGGATTCTGATTACGAAAGTTGGAATAGGTCTGTAATGTCAAATGCGACTTGTGTGCAAACTTTGAGGTCAATCGGACGTGATTTGATAGGTTCCGGCATCGAATGTAGAAGTTTGAAGTTCTAAAGTTCATTAAGCTTGAATTGGGGTGCGATTCATGATTTCGATGTTGTTTGATGTGATTTGAGGCCTCGAACAAGTTCGTGTCATGTCTTGGGACAGGTTGGTGTGATTGAACGGGGTTTCGGGGGCCTCGGGTGTGTTTCAGATCATTTGGGGCTACTTTGGATGTTGATTTATTGATATCTGGTGTTGTTCTTCGCGTTCGCGAAGAAGGGATTGACTTCTGGGATTTTCTTCTTCGCGTTCGCGAAGAGACCCTCGCGTTCACGATTAAGGAAATCTCTGTTGCGCAGGTCACTTCGGAGGCTCATATCTATCAACCTATAAGGAATTTGGAGATGATGTAAAAATGAAAGTTGTATCCCTTTGTGTCTAGTTTTCAAAAGGTAAACCATTTAGTATTTGGATTGTGTACAAAGAGTTATGGATGGTACACTACAGGGTATCCGGGCGGATGAAGAAGAAATTTGTGTTGCATAGGGCTGACTTTGGCAGCTTATATCTCGAAATCTATAAGGAATTGGAAGACGACCAAAACATGAAAGTTGTAGATGTTTGAGTCTAGTTTTCATAACATTAAACCATTTGTCATTTGGGGTTTTGTGCAAAATGTTATGACCATTATACTAGAAGCTGTCTGAGAAGAGTTTGGAAGTGACCATATATATATATATATATATATATATATATATATATATGAAAATTCATGGAAAATTAGTGAAAACTTGGGGTTTTGGTAGAAAAGCTAGAAATTGATATTTTTGGATTTTGACCACGAAATTGTACATAGAATTTGGAATAAAATATATATTTGAGTTCGTGAGGTTATGGGTAAAGTTTATCTTCGAAAATTTTCGAAATCCGGGCACGTAGGCCTGAGGGTGATTTTATCGACTTATCGCGCGAAGTTGGGAAGTTATTTCAATTGAATTGTCGTGAGTATTAGAGTATATTTTTATGGGTTTGCACATTTATTGACTAGTTTTGGAGAGTTGGGCATCGGTTAGAGTTGTTGGAAAGGTTTGGAAGTCGTCTATCGAACTTCGGAGCGAGGTAAGTCTCCTTTCCAACCTTGTAAGAGGGAAATTAACCCCATAGGCGAACTAAATTATTAGGTGCTTCTATTTGTGGGGGCTACGTATGCACGAGGTGACGAGAGTCCGTACGTAGCTACTAGTTATGCCTATGTCCGGGTAGTTTTAGGCGTACATCATACTTTGTTGTTATTATATTTGATTTGTGTTTATTGTTGAGAAGGAACTGGATGGAGCATGCTTATTAAATATGTTTGAAAGGAGTCGTAAACTATTATAAAAATGGGAATCTTGAAAGTTTTCATAGAAATTTCATATTTTGAAAAGAAGCGGAAGAATACTTTAATAACTTGAGAAATTTATGTGTAACCGCGTCGCATGTATAATTCGCGAGCGGGGTATTTCCTTCTACTACTTTCATGGGAGTGGGTCCTTCGACTCGGCAGGTTAATAGATGCATCTATGGTTCGCGTCGTTCGACCCTTTGGCAGTGCACTTTTTATTATTTTGTTGGACCGGGCCCTACGACCTCGGCATTTATTTGCGCATGTTATTTGCTTGGTACTTTCTGTGATTTGAACTGCTTAAATGCCTTGAGATATAGGTTGTTAATTGAACTGACGAAAACTGAAATTATAATTATGAAAGAAGTTGTCACTTCCTGTTGTTATCTGTTATTTAATCATGATATTCATGCCTAGCGTCACATTTAATTATATTAATTTGACCCTGGCAAGTGTCAAGTCGACCCCTCGTCACTACCTTCGAATTTAGGCAGGATACTTACTGGGTACACGTTGTTTTCGTACTCATACTACATTTGATGTACATTTTGATGTACAAGTACATGTATGGATTGTGGCCTTGTGGGCACAATAGCGTGGTGGATACGGTGACTTAGGTGAGTTGCATCTTTGAGACGGTTTGCAGCCAGCAGAGTCTCTTTCCGAGTACTTATATCTTCGTTTATGTCCAAACTTATGTACTGGGCAGTTGTTGTATTCTATGTTACTTCCTAGTAAAGTTCATGCACTTGTGACACCGTATTCTGGAATGATTATGGGGTGTTTAACACTGAAATTTGAAAATGTCAATGTTATTCCTTAAAGTTTGTTTGTTACTAGTTAAATTAAAGGAAATTTATGTTTTCAGAAGCACTAAAATGAGAATTTAAATTACTATTTAGTGTTGGCTTGCCTGACGATGATTTTCCGACGCCATCACGACCTTTCATAGGATTTTGGATCGTGACATTAATATTTAAAGTTTTAATGTTATAAACATAATTTGAATGATATATAATATCTGACATAAAATATAACTTACGTATTATCCATCATTAATGATTAAAAATTCATATTAAACATAGCAAATTTATAAGTCAACTTAAACTCGTTGTGCACACGTAAAAAAATTGGATTAACATTGAAAACATGCTAATGATTCCTACGTTCCTACAAAAATTAAAAAGAAGGCATTAACTTGCGAAAGTCTTTTGTTATAATTCCAATAGTGTTAAAACTTGTAGACATAAAAGAGTCAAATTTGACGAAAATGGTTACACGATTTAAATAAGAAAAAAACATTTATAAATAAAATTTTACTCAATTTTGAATACTAAATATTAGGAGTTTCTAGATACCTTAAAGAAAAAATATTTAATAAATAAAATTTAGCTTATCTTAAAGTCCTAAATATTAGGAAAATAATTAAATTACAATTACAATTTTGTCCAATATATAATTTATTTGTAAAGGGTAAAAAAACAATATTTTGTTACGCCTTCATGTTTTTAATATAATATAGATATAGATATACAGATGTATGACTCGACATGTATGTGCACATGACATGAAGCCAAAGTCATTTTTTGTCCTTTAAGGTTTTATTTGTAATTTTTTTATGAAAATTATCTTTATTTCCTCCTCAAATGAGATATTAATGACAAATGTACCTTCTTGCGGTAATAAGGTATATTTGAAGTAAATTAATACTCCATCCCCCTTTTTTTTGTAAAAATAGCACGGGTTAGTTAATTTTCGAACTGATAATTGAAAAATAGACAGCGTTTGCAAAGTTATCAAAAAATAATCACTATTTTGCTGCAACACGGATATGCTGGAGTTTCAGTATAATAACTCCGATATATTATGCTGGAATATTTTCCGGATTTTGAGCAGTGTTTTCGTTCAAATTTATATTTACATAAAAAGTGGTTAAATTTTAATTACTTTTAAAACTGTGATTATTTTTCGATTATCACTGGTAAATCTGACTATTTTTAATTTCTCCCTTATTCTTCTTTTGCGCCGAATTTGGTTAACTAAATGACAAATAATTATGACTAAAAAATAAATAAGGACTGAAAGTGTCCTTAAGACTTGGAGCATACGTTTGGTATTCGAGGTGGTCCTATCACATTAATATAATAATCAGTACTTTCAATAAAAGAATTGCAGCTTGGACTTTGTTAACTGGCACAGAACATAACAAAATTGCACATTACTGAATATGCCATTACAAAAAGCAGACAAGCAGTTCAATGCAACTTGGATTGAATCTATACTGTTACTCTCTCTGTTCCTCCAATTATTAAGCAGTCTGGTTGGTGTCGACATCAGTTGCTGCAACCCACCCAAAATCCGAACTACCATCCAGGAAATAAAGCATAAAAACCAGGAAAATACAGCAAAGGAACATAGGAATAGGGCCAAAGATCCACAAAAATAGAGGAAACGAAAAGTAAAATGCGCGCAGTCCAAGTGACCAGAAATAGCTGCCTCTATTCACTGTCCTCCCTACATATTCCGCCGTCACAATATGTCTTGAACAATCCAACTTCTTGTAAGGCACGTTAATAAGTATGCTAGCGTGACTATAATACCTGATTGATTGCACGTTAAACAAAAATGCAACCATAAAACATACCAATATTGAGAAGAATTTTATTGATAAACAAAGCTCGCTCTTGTCGCCGTAAACATGAAATCCGATTGAACGACCTTTGCTTCCGCCAGTCATTAAGACGGCGATTAAGGAACTAAGCATAATAGCTGTAGATGCTAAAAGAGTTGACGCCATTATGTTGTTCCTCAACGTTTGTACTGCTAGAACTCCATTCTTGGACGAGTCCTGCAGTCACATTCATTGATTTATTAGAAATTTCAAAATATTACTCCCTCCTTATCAATTTATACGATATAGTTTGATTCAATATGAAGTTTAAAATTAATTTGTTTCAAAATCCAAATATAAAAAGATATAATTCTTTATAAAATGAATTTTTAAAAAGTGTCATACAAATTGAGACAGAACTAGTCCACAGTAGCAAAGGCGGATTCAGTTCAATAGTTATGGGTTCCCGTGAACCCAATAACTTTTTTCTAGAACCAGTATTTGTATGAAAAAATTAATTAAATGTATAAGAATATTTAGCTCGGAAGTTGGAACCCACTCCGTTCATCCGGTTAGTATTGCATATTAACTCGAGATTTCTATAGGAAATCATAAACCTAAAATTCTGGATCCGACACTACATAGTAGTATATTAAAACAAGTTGGTGCAACAGTTTGCCTGAGCCGAGGGTCTGGAAATAGCCTCTCTACGTACACATAAGATATATTAAAACAAGTTGGTGCAACAGTTTGCCTGAGCCGAGGGTCTGGAAATAGCCTCTCTATGTACACATAAGATAAAAGTATGACTTTTGTACGCACTACCCTCCCTAAGCTCCACACGTTAAAATATACTTGGCATGCTGTTGTTGCGGTGCAACAGTTTCTAATTAAACACGTATACATGGTTTGCATGCAACAATTACCTCTGGAAAAAAGATTAAATGGATTGGAATTAGTAAAAGAAAGTGAAATTAGACGAAATTACCTCCATCATAGCACGAACCCAGAAGTGACGATTAATGGAATTAATGCCGATGACAGTACGATTAGGGTGTTTAAGAATGCGATTAAGAAGCCATATGTGATAAGCCACCATAAATAGCAACCCTACTGGTACCAAGACATAATCCAGAATTTCTTTCTCCATTCGAATGGAGTTTTGATTTGAAGTGACAAATCTCTAAAGTGAATGTATGGATCTCCACTATTCTTGTTTGGTCTTAGCTTTTTATTGTGCTGTAAATTTGTGTAATCTAATTCTACTACACCCATGCCTTAAATGGGGGGAGAGGGAGAGTCCAATTGTGACACGAATCTCACTAGCTACCTCGGTTTTTGAGTAGTTGAGTGGTGTACTGGTGCCTCGAAATTCGACTAAAAATTAATATATCAGCAAAAGTGTAACTCTTTAGTTATTTATTTATTCTTTTTTTTTTGACAAACAAAAGTCAGATCTAGTAGGCTGTAGACCTAAGAGAAAGTTCAGGGAAAAGAACAAAAAGTATATTCTTGGATCTCTATTTTACTAGTCTGCTGATTTATTGTGGCGTAAGAATCGAAAGCCAATCTTTTCGGGTGGTTATTAGTCCTCGCTTTTGTCCTTTTTTATGTTGTTTTTTCGACTCACTCATTTTTAAAAAATAATAATTTCATAATGTTACTTCCCGGTCTAAAATAAGTGGGTTTTGGCTTTTTTCGGTGATCCAAAATAAATGACTTTTTTAAATTTTAAGAATAAATAAATTATTTTTTTCCTACATTACCTTTAAAGTAAGTAATGTTGGAGTTGTATACTGTAAAAATCGGGGCTACCCAATTTCATTCTTTAAAATAGGAATATCACGTCAAAGAGCTAGGACGTCGAGTCCGAAATCGAAGCCTCTTTTTAGACCGAGTTCCACGTCAATAATCGAGGCCATAAAGAGACATACTCCGAAGTGACATCGGTATAGCTTGATAACGGAAAGGGCGAGATATCTGCGGCATGCCGAGGATCGTGGCGGGAATCTCGGAACGGATCGATCTATGGCGGTTAATCAATTGTTACTATGATTTCCTACTATAATTAGAAGTGTACCTTGTTTAGGAATCCTCCATTATATAACGAGGAATCACATTCATTTGTAATCATCATTATTCACTAATAAAAATATATACACTCGCTTACTATCTTGCTATTTCATTTACTTGATCAGAGTTGCTTTGTAATTTAATGTTCTTACTATTCCACCTCGAGAATATTCCAAATAGAGGTCGAAGCTTTGCTTACATACTGGTTTGATTCATTTTATTGTCTAATTCATCTGTTCAATTCCTTGTTTATCAATTGGTATTGAATTAAATCACATATCCTTAAAACCACAATATAAGTTTAATTGTTATCCGAATTTGAAGGTAAACGGTTTTGCGCCCACCGTGGGGCTAAGGATAATAGTGATTGTTCAGTGTTGATTCTGATAACACACTATTTTACACTTGTTCTTGTCAAGTATCTTTGCTTTCAGGTTAAAACATGTCAAATTCACAAAACGCACCCACACACGATGACAATGGCCTCGGATTTTACGAGAAAAACAACGATGTAATTGCTCCAGGAGTCGCGGTGACACAAGTTAATCTCGGGGAAGCACCGGTTGTCAACCCAGTCGATGTCAGTTCGCACGTTGCTTTAAATGCGGACCTAGGCGTAGACCCCGAAGAGAGTGTACGCGGAGAAGGCCGATCTGGTGTCCAAGGTACACAGGGCAGAGGAAACGGAGGAGTCAATCTCCAAATGATATTGGATATGCTACAGGCTCAGCAAGTCGTTGCTCAGCTACACAATCAACATAAAACTCTGAGTAAGGTCGAGTAAGAAACCACTCGCCGTACCGAGCCAGTGCCAGAGAGGTCGAATGGTAACGAATCGGAGACCGATCCTGCATAATGAAAATGCTCGAGGAGCGCACCAAAATAATTGGGTCAGGAGAGAAGAAAATCGAATATAATGATAAAAAAGTGGAAACATACAACTCCCGAGTTGATCAGATACCGGGGGCACCGCCAATCTTGAAAGGGATGGATTCAAAGAAATTTGTACAAAAGTCGTTTCCTTCGAGTGCGGCCCCGAAACCCATTCCGAAAAAGTTCTGTATGCCGGATATACCTAAATATAATGGGACCACCGATCCCAACGAGCATGGCACCTCCTACACATGCGCCATCAAGGGTAACGAATTGGAAGATGATGAGATCGAATTTGTTTTATTGAAGAAGTTCGAGAAAAACCCTATCGAAGGGAGCAATGATTTGGTACCACAATCTCTGGCCAAATTCCATTGACTCATTTTTCATGTTAGCAGCCTCTTTCATAAAGGCACATGCCGGAGCCATAAAGGTTGCGACAAGGAAATCGGACCTTTTCAATGTATGGCAGAGGGATAATTAAATGTTGAGGGAGTTTGTAACCCGATTTCATATGGAATGCCTGGAGTTTCCACCGGTCACAGATGATTGGGTCGTTCAAGCTTTCACTCAAGGATTTAATGAACGAAGTTCGATAGCATCACGCCAACTGAAGCAAAATTTGATCGAGTATCCGGCTGTAACTTGGGAAGATGTACACAATCAGTACCAATCGAATATCAAGGTCGAGGTTGACCAATTGGGAGCTCCTTCCGGTTCAGTGCACCCGAAAAGGTAAGCGGCTAAAAATCAGAGGGATATCGGCATGGAACCAAGGTCGAACAACGATCAATATCAACCGTACACCGCAGATTGCAGGAACAGTGGCCCGGGACGCAATTCCGCCCGGAACAATCGAAGAAGTTATCGAGGACAGAATTCTCTGTGACTTATGAGCAAAAGTGGTTTGATAAGTATGTTGATCCCTCAAAGGCACCTCGATTATCGAAATATAATTTAAGTATCTATGCATCAGTCATTGTATCGGCAATTGGAAGGATCAAAGATACTAGATGGCCCAGATCCATACAGACCGATCCTTCCCAAAGAAACCCCAATTTGATGTGTAAAGATCATGGCACGCATGGTCACATGACCGAGGATTGCAGGCAATTACGAGAGGAGGCAGCCCGTCTATTCAATGAGGGCTACCTTCGAGAGTCCTAAGTGATCGAGACAAGAATCACTTCATAGAAAGGGACGCAAAAAGGAAAAATGAACAGGAGGAGCCGCATCATGTCATTCACATGATCGTCGGTGGGTCGACACTCCGCAGGGACCCATATTCAAACGCATTATAGTATCAATAACTAGGGAAAAATGAACCCGAGATTATGTACCAGAAGGCACTGTATCATTCAACGACGAGGAAGCAAAAGGAATTTCTCAGCCCCACAACGACGCTCTAGTAATTTCTATTTTGTTAAATAAAGTTCAAGTTAAGCGTGTTTTAGTGGATCCAGGTAGCTCTGCAAATATCATCCGATCAAGGGTTGTGGAGCAGCTCGACCTACAGGATCAAATCGTGTCGTAGCTCGGGTCTTGAACGACTTCAATATGGCCAATGAGACAACTAAAGGACAGATTATCCTACCGGTGAATGTGGCCGGAACCATTCAAGATACCAAGTTCCACGTAATTGAGGGCAACATGAGATACAATTCCCTACTCGGTAGGCCTTGGATCCACAATATGAGGGCAATCCCTTCGACTCTCCACCAAATGATGAAATTCCTAACGTCGGAGGGGGTAAAAATAGTGTACGGGGAGCAGCATGCTGCAAAAGTAATGTTCGCGGTCGATGAGGTAATACCAGTATCGACATCAGAAGGATAGAGCATCAAAGGTAAATAGGAAGCCAAAATAGCAATCACCGCAACCAGCCTCGACCGAATCGAAGAAGCAGGAAATGGAATAAGAAGAGGAAGATTTTTTGACTCCTAGAACTTTTGTTGTTCCCGAAGATTCCGATGCTACCAAATCAACGGTCGAAGAGTTGGAACATGTTATATTGATCGAGTACCTGCCCGAACGAAAGGTATACCTGGGAACGGGGTTAACCCCCAAACTCAGCAAAAAGCTTATTCAATTCCTTATTGATAACATAGATTGTTTTGCTTGGTCTCACTTAGACATGATAGGGATCCCGACCGAGATAACAACACATAGGCTGAGCCTGAATCCGAAGTTCAGGCCGGTGAAGCAAAAGAGAAGGCCCTAGTCCGAGGTAAAGCACGCATTCATAAAGGACAAGATAACTAAACTTCTCAAAATAGGGCCCATTCGGGAGGTAAAATATCTCGAATGGTTAGCCAATGTAGTCGTAATTCCTAAAAAAGGGAACAAACTTAGGATATGTGTAGGTTATAAGGATAACAAGGCATGTCCCAAAAGATTCTTTTCCATTGCCTAATATCGATCGCATGATCGATACCACGCCGACCACGAGATCCTTAGTTTTCTCGATGCCTATTCCGGGTACAATCAAATTCAAATGAACCCGGAAGACCAAGAAAAGACTTCATTTATCACCAAGTATGGAACATATTGTTATGATGTAATGGCCTTCGGGCTAAAAAATGCATGAGCTACTTACCAACGCCTAGTAAATAAAATGTTCGAAGAGAAAATAGGTAAGTCAATGGAAGTTTATATTGATGACATGCTAGTTAAATCCCTGCGCGCAGAGGACCATTTGACAAATTTGCAGGAAATATTCAGGATACTGAGAAAATACAACATGAAGCTCAACCCCGAGAAATGTGCTTTCGGGGTCGGTTCGGCAAGTTCCTCAACTTCATGGTGTCTAATCGGGGGATCGAGATCAACCCCGATAAAATCAAGGCTATCGGAGACATCACCATCGTGGACAGCGTCAAAGCCGTGCAAAGGCTGACAAGGCAGATAGCCGCATTAGGCCGATACATTTTGAGATCATCGGATTGGAGCCATAGATTCTTTTCTATACTAAAAAAGAGAATGAATTCGCATAGACCCCAGAATGCCAATAGGCGTTAGAGGAATTGAAGAGATACCTCTCGATCCCACCATTGCTTCATACTACAAAGGCATATGAAAAACTCTTATTTTACTTGGCAGTCTCAGAGATCGCGGTAAGTGGTGTCCTGGTTCGAGAAGAGCAAGGTAAGCAATTTCCTGTTTATTATGTAAGTCGAACTCTAGGAGAAGCAGAAACTAGGTGTCCACACTTAGAGAAATTGGCACTTTCACTGATAAGCGCCTCTAGGAAACTAAAACCGTATTTTCAATGTCACCCCATAAGTGTATTAACCACTTACCCGCTTCGTAATGTTTTGCATAAGCCCGAACTGTCGGGCTGATTGGCCAAATGGGTTGTCGAACTCAGTGGGTACGATATTGAATATCAACCCCGAATGGTCATCAAGTCTCAAATTTTAGCAGACTTCATGGCCGATTTCACGCCAACCCTCGTACCCGAAGTCAAAAAGGAACTCTTGTTAAAATCGGGTACATCATCGGGGGTGTGGACCCTTTTGACAGACGACGCTTTGAATGTGAAGGGGTTCGGGCTAGGCATCATTTTGAAGCCGCCCACGGGCAACTCTATCAGACAGTCCATCAAAACTTCTAAGTTGACTAACAATGAGGCCGATTAAAAGGCCATGATTGCATATATCGAACTAGCTAAAATCTTGGGAGCGGAAGTCATTGAAGCCAAGTGTGACTCCTTGCTGGTAGTAAACCAAGTTAACAAAACCTTCGACGTTCAAGAGGATAGAATGCAAATGTATTTGGACAAGCTGCAAGTGACTTTGCACCGTTT
Source organism: Nicotiana undulata (assembly GCA_005239495.1). Taxonomy (NCBI): domain Eukaryota; kingdom Viridiplantae; phylum Streptophyta; class Magnoliopsida; order Solanales; family Solanaceae; genus Nicotiana; species Nicotiana undulata. Next base: position 31,736 of record ML277025.1, on the reverse strand, counting down.
TAAAGAATGGACTTTGCAGCACGTACCTCAAGAGCAGAACAGTGAAGTCGATGCTCTTGAAAATTTAGGGTCATTAGTCAAGGAGGACGAAAATCAGCTCGAGGACTATCGCCTAACTCTCGATATCCGTGATCGAAGAAGGTCACGCTGAGAAAAACTCCACTAGCTTAACCTGGGATTGTAGGAATAAATATATCGAGTACTTGAAAAACGGAAAGCTCCCATCGGACTCTAAAGAATCGAGGGCCCTACGAACCAAAGCTGCTCAATTCATATTGGCTGAGGATGGAACATTATACAGAAGGACGTTCGACGGACAATTAGGAGTATGTTTGGGGCCAAGTGACACCGATTATGTTCTACGAGAAGTCCATGAAGGTACTTGTGGGAACCACTCCGGTGTCGAATCACTAATTCACAAAATCATTAACGCAGGGTACTATTGGGATAGTATGGAAAAAGCACTGAGGAGTTTGTTCGAAAATGTGATAAGTGCCAAAGGTATGCGCCGATGATCCATCAGCCCGGAGAACAACTTCATTGGGTCCTATCCCTATGGACATTCATGAAATGGGGGATGGATATCGTCGGACCTCTGCTATCGGCTCTAGGTAAAGTTGTATTCATTTTTTTATGACTTACTTCTTCTCTAAATGGGTGGAAGCATAGGCCTCAGAGAAAGTCAGAGAAAAAGAAGTTATAGACTTCATCTGGGATCACATCATATGCTGATTCGGATACCTGCCGAAATTGTATGCGACAACGGAAAGCAATTCATCGACAGCAAGGTAACAAAGTTTCTCAAAGAACATAAAATAAAAAGGATCTTATCGACACTGTATAATCCAAGTGGGAATGGACAGGCCGAGTCAACGAACAGAACTATCAATCGGAACCTGAAGAAAAGGTTGAACGGCGTCAAGGGAAAATGGAGAGAAATCCTACCCGAAGTCCTTTGGGCATATCGAACAACGTCAAAGTCCAATACGGGGGCAACCCCGTTCTCCTTAGTATATGGCTCTAAAGCCTTGATTCCAGTCGAAGTCGGGGAACCCAACGCCATATTTTAATATACAACGGAAGAATCAAATCACGAGGCTATGAATACTAGCCTCAAACTATCGGATGAGAAATGAGAAATTGCCCTCGTTCGGATGGCTGCGCAGAAACAACGCATTGAGAGATACTATGATAGGAGAACCAACCTTCGTCACTTCAGAGTCGGGGATTTAGTCCTAAGGAAAGTCACCATCAACACTCGAGATCCTAATGAGGGGAATCTCGACCGAAATTGGGAAGGACTCTATCAAGTCCTCAATATCGTCGGAAAGGGATCTTACAAGTTGGGTACGGTAAATGGCGAGAAATTACCAAATAATTGGAACATCTCACTCCTCAAAAGAAATTATTATTAAGGTACGGCCTTCTCCTTTTTCGTTTACATTTTACACTAACTTGTTTTTCAAGTGCTCGAACAAAAAAGACCGAATTTCTCAGCGAGCAGGAAGATATTAGGATCCTAAAGCACGTGTTGCACTCTTTTTCCCTTCGACCGGTTTTTATCCCAAATGGGTTTTTCCGGCAAGGTTTTTAACGAGGCAATCATTATTCTTGTTGACTTAGAGTATCTGAGGTCTCCTTACAATCAACCTCGAATATTGGGGACCAGCACCCTTCGCTGATTTATTTACAAGGGAAAATACTTCGTGTCAAAAGGGCCTCGATAGGGAATCTTTGTAATGGGCCAAACCGTCGAATGAACTGTGTACATGTAGATTAGTCGAGCCCCAATGGCAAAACATGTACGCATGTATAAATTATTCAAAGAAGCATTTTTTTCTTATCAAATATCCTGTGCTTCAAAGAAAATTTTCTACCATACAAGCTCCATGCTTATGATTTTTGTGAAAAATGGCTCAAGGGCCAAGTACAATTACACCTCGAACGGTAAATGTCTCAAGGGCCAAGTACGAATACACCTCAAACGGTCAACACCCCTACTCGAGGACTACCGTCAAAAATCAACATGTTCGAGTTGTCTAAACTCAAATCCATAACACCTCAAAGAGGCATCCCTCGTTTTATAGGCCAAGGCCATCATTCTCGGGGACTAACGCTTCGAACAAGTTCGAAGTGTTGTTGGGAAATAAGCCCAACAGGCATCCCCAAAGCTACATCCAAATTAACACGGTTCGGAGACGTCTGAATCCCGCGATAAAACCAGGCCTTCGAATTCTTTGAAAACCAGTTAAAAAAAAGGCTACCCTCATCAAAATAATCAAAAGGGCTTTGATAAAATCAGCCCACAAATAACCTTAAGAGGTATCGAATTATCCAAACACAAAATTGTGCTACGGCACAAAAAGCAAGGGTTTCGATCAACATTAAAACCTCAAAAAACCCAATGGGTAAAAAATACATGCTAAGGCATAAGAAATTTTTACTAAGTATTTAAGCCAAAAGAGGGGGAAAATAGCCATCCTTTAGAGGCCATATCACCCCAATTTAAAGAGCATAAGGTCCAATACACTTAGAGTTCGAGATCGTGTTCTCACTCAAATCGAACCTAAGGGATCCGTTATTTCAAGCTCGAATAAAAACCCACTCGACTACGGCTCAAGGATTCATTATTACTCGATAAAAACCTTAAGGGTTCTATTGCTTTAAGTTCGAATCTTACTCGAACTCGACTATAAAAACAATACTATTGTGACTTCGACCAAGCCACCCGAAATCAAAGTCTCGAACAGATTGTTCAAAGCATAAAAGTGTGCTAAAATTTTACAAGGCACAAAGCATGTTTGTAGACGAAATTTGAGAAGGCATTCAAAAGAGAAATTTCTTTATATATTTGGATAAAAATATGTACAAGGGAACGACAAGGGTCTTACAAAAGAAAAAAGGAAAAATAAATCCTAACTATGCCCGGGGTTGATTTCATCCTCGGGGGCAGCCTCTCCTTCGGGCCCCTCACCATTATCAGACCCACCTCGACTGCCTTCATCATCATCGGAGGAGGAGGAAAGCAACCTGGCATCGGCTTCAAGCACGTTAACTTGATCTATCTCCTCGGAGAGGTCAAAGTCTCGAGCATGGATTTCTTCAAGGGTCTCCCTCCAAGATTGGCACTTAGCCAAATCATTACTCCAACGCACTCGATCAGAGGCCTCCCTCAGCTGAGTTTGGGCAGCCTCGGCATCAGCCAGGTACATAGCTATGGACTTGTCATCCAAAACCTTCGTCTTTTCGACCTCCGCCTTGGCCTCAACAAGCTCGGCCTCGAGTTCTTCGATCCTTTTGGCATGGGCTGAGCTCTTCTCTTTAGTGCTCCGAAGTTGAACTTCGGTCGATGACAGTTTGGCCGAGGCAGCCTCTTTTTCCCCAACAAGGCGGTCCATGTTCTCTCTCCACCAATCGCAGTAAACTTTAACATGATCGACTTCCCCCCGGAACAACTCAATCCTTTCAATATTCTATTGCATATGAGATATCGAAGTATTAGCCTTCACCCTTGGATCAAGTTCGTATTTTTTCAGAAGGACATTTACCTGCTCGTTCAGCTCGGTCTCTTCCATACGAGCCTTGGCCAAGTCCGCTCGAAGGTCCCTGAGCTCTTCATCCTTTTGGCCGCAAAGAAGCTTTAAATCATTTCTCTCCACCGAGGTCTTCTGGAGCTCGTTCTCACATTGGCTCAGATCGGCCCGAGACTTGGAAAAAGTCTATATGAGAAAGAATAAATAAGTCATACTTAAAGAAAGAAAAATAAGAAGGGGAGTTACAACAACTAATGCTTACCCGAGATAGGAGACGTCGGGCCTCTTCGAAGATGGTGGACACATCATTAAGGTCGGAGGCATCATCGACACCAGTAAAGCAATCCCGAAAGGGATCCTTTTCTTGGAGACTCCGCCTAAGTCAGGAGTCCTTAGATACCGAGCATCCCTTATAGCCTCCTCGAAAAAGGTCGGCAGAGAAGGAGAGTGATCTGTTGTCACACCCCCGAGCGAGTCGCTCGCGGCGCTTTGTTCAGACCTGGGGGTCCCAGAATCGGCCTCGTCCGATATAGTTGTAGATGGTCGAGAGACGATCTCGACCTCGGGCGATTCTAGGGCTTTGCCCGAATCATTTTTCGAGGCCTCCTCATCACCAGTACGGGTCTCGACAGTCGACTTCGGCCTCGAAGGTTTGGCGTCCTCGACATGCTTCCTTACTCAAATCACCAGTGCTGAGTCATCTCCCTCATCATCATCATCATCATCATCATCTTCTTCTTCCTCTTCTTCTTCTTCTTCTTCTTCTTCCCTTAGCCGTTGGACTAACTCTACAGTTAGAGGGATGATATTTCTCCTGTTTCTTCGAGCTGGAGCCTTTTTAGTTTGGGGGTCCTCGAACTCCGAGACCCTCTTCCTCTTGTTATCTTTCCCCTACTTAGGAATCGGGGGCTTGGCCTCTTCTTCGCCGCTCGGGGGCCTCAAGATCGCGTCCTTATTCAGGCATGCATGAAAAGAAACTTAGTAAGGGAGAGAAATACAAGAAGTACCTCAGATATAGGGAATAAAACACTTACCATGGTTCTTTGCCTCTCATCTTCCTTTTTCCAAGTCGCGCCAACAGTACTCGGCATGGGAGGAAGTCGAGGACAACTTCTGAATCCAGCCTTCGAGGTCGGGGACCGCGAGAGGCATCCAGGCAACCGCTGCATAACAAATAAAAATATTACATAAAGCAAAAAATCGGAGTAGGAAGACTAATGGGCAATACTTTACTTACAATCGGGGTTCCACTTCTCGGGGAACGACAATTTCTCCTCTAGGATGATGTCGTAGGTCCTTACCCGCGCGAACCGGCTCATCCAACCCTGGTCCTTATCCTAATCGATGCTCGCGAACAAGGCCTTAGTTGCTCGGCGTTTGATCTTGATCAACCCTCAAAAAAGTCGGGGCCGATATAACCGCATGAAGTGGCTGAGAGTGAACTCCAACCCCTCGGCCTTGCTGGAAAAGAAGCGGATCATAATCACAATGCGCCAGAAGGAGGGGTGAACCTGGCCGAGGGTGAACTGACACCTCTTGCAAAAGTCGACGATAATTGGGTCGAGAGGTCCCAATGTGAAGGGGTAAGTGCAAACACTTAGAAACCCCTCCACATGAGTGGTTATACTCTCTTCGGGGGCGGGATCTGCACCACAACCTCGGGCCTCCAGTTACAGTCTCTCTTCATAGCCTCGATATGGCTCGCCGTTATCAAGCAGATGTACCTCGACACGTGTTCGCATCGACCTGGGACCGATGAAGGGTTCTCGACTTTGAAGTTGGACTATAAAGTACATAGGCCGGGAACATACTCGTGAGGGAGCGGTTCCACCGGTGTTTTGTCACCGGCCGGACGGGAAGAAGAGGAAGAAGCTTTCTCCTTTAGTGGGACGGTTTTAGAGATTTTCGCCATTGATTCAGGCAGAAAGAAGCGGAGAAAGGTGAAACTTGGTGATCTGGCGTTAACGAAGTTGACTCAACGGGCGGTGAAAGAGAAGAAATGGAGAGAGTTAAGGGACTTAGAGGTTTAGATGAAGGTGAAAGTAAAATTTTGATTCAACAAAGGAGTCTATATTTATAGATTTATGGCGACTGTTCGCTGGTGCTAGTGGCCGACCGTCCACTGACAAACATTAATGATTTGGGGAACTGTACCGACGGGACGTTTCGGTCACCTCTGTTGCTTACGTCATGAGGATGACATCACTATCGAGGTCTCCAGAAAATCGAGGTCTCCAAAAAATCGAGGATCAAGTCGTTTCTTATCATCTTACTCTAAGAAACGAGGGGACTATCTGTATACGGTAGAAATCGGGGCTACCCAATTTCATTCTTTGATCGAGATAGGAATGTCACGTTAAAGAGCTAGGACGTCGCATTCGAAATCGAAGTCTCTTTTCAGGACGAGGTCGACATTAATTATCGAGGCCAGAAAGAGTTAGACTCCAAAGTGACATCGGTATAGCTTGATAACGGAAAGCGCGAGATATCCGCGGCAGGTGGAGGATCGTGGGGGGAATCTCGGAACGGATCGATCTACGACGGTTAATCAGTTGTTAATATGATTTCCTACTATAATTAGAAGTGTACCTTATTTAGGACTCCTCTATTATATAAAGAGGAATCCCATTCATTTGTAATCATCATTATTCACTGATAAAAATATATATACACTCGCTTACTATCTTGCTATTTAATTTACCATTCATCAGAGTTGCTTTGTCATTTACTGTTCTTACTATTCCACCTCGAGGTCGAGGCTTTGCTTACATACTGATTTGATTCATTTTATTGTCTAATTCATCTGTTTAATTTCTTGTTTATCAATTGGTATTGGATTAAATCACATATCCATAAAACCACAATATAAGTTTAATTGTTATCCAAATTTGTGGGTATACAGGAGTATGTGTTAGGAGTATTATGTGAAGAGATAGTAAAGGCTAACATGGCTAATTTCAATGCTAATTAATGTTAAAAGGTGAATTTCTTAATATGTGTGAAAACAACAACAAAAAAGTTACTTATTTTGGACCGGGGAGTAATCACAAAAATATTTTATTAAACCACTCTTAGTCTCTTTCTTAAATCAGTGATTGATGGTTATATATGTTCTTAAAATAACTAATGTGGAACTGAAGAAAAATGACTAATGCTTCTTAATTTTCTGAATTGAACTATCAGGCTCAAGTGGCAAATAAAAAGGATGGTAGAATTTAGTCTAACCTAGATATTTATTGGATTTTTTCCTTCCCTTATTTTGACACACAAAGCGGTCACATTAAAATTTCAGCTTGTAGATTCTATGTCGAGTACTGGTTAATATACATTCCATTTCGTTTTAAAGTGAAAAGAAACATATCTACCTATCTTTTTTATTATTTAATTATATAAAAGAGAGAAAGGAGGTTGACCAAGGACATAATGATTATTTTAAATATATTAGTGCATTATTTTACTTGTATGCGAGGCTCAATAGTTTGGTTGTAGGTTATTAATAATATGGAAAACCAAAACTAACGATGGTCATAAACTATTAACTTATTCAGATTAACCCCACTTTTCATTCAACCTTCACTTTTTTCATTAAACGTATTATTTGATTATTATTATTATTATTTTTTCAATAAGTACTTTTAACTAGAAAAATTATTTTTTTGGTAATTGTATAATTCAAATGTTCATTTGACTAAAAATATTATGGTAACATACAATTATATATGACAATTCTACTATCTCCTTAAAAATTATTTCATTTATTTATTTATTAACTAGTTTAGGTAAAGAAGACTTATATTAGAAAATATTTAGTGATAATTTATCTAAATTTACATCCTAATGTTCTTGTATTATTATCAATTGATATCATTTTATACAAAGTTCTCGTTAAATTGAAAATGTTTTTTATCTGACATGTTCTCATTAATTTATCTGACATATTTTTTCACTTTTCGGTTTATATATATAATAATATGAAAATTAGTAATGCACAAACATAAGCCATAATCGGCTTTCCTCAACAGTAAACTGGATATATAAACTCACATAAAGGAATTGCTGTCAAAACAATTTATTTAAAAGGGAACAAACCAATCTAGAACTAACTTGCTTAGACAAATTTATTACCACCTCAGACAAAGATCAGACTTTAAAATTGAACCAATATTCCTTCCAAAGTAATAATAAGACAGTAAAATGATTTTTGTTGGGTTTGAATTTATAAAATCGGTTTTATCTGTCTCTGACTTTCTATCTGTATAATTTATTTAGTTGTCAGTGCACACAATTTATTTATGGAAATTTTCGTACATTATCCAGTTAAATAAAACCACAATAACATACAACTTAAATACAAATTTATACAAAATTTAAATACTATGTCTTTTGTATATTTCGTATCTGATTTATACATAATAAAAATAAACTTCATACAACTAATTATATATTATACAACTTATCTACAACTTTCACACATTATTTCTACCAGTTAACTACAACTACAATAACATACAACTTAAATACAAATTTTATACAATATGTCTTTTGTATATTTTGTATTTGATTTACACACACTAAAAATAAATTTCATACAACTAATTATATATTATACAACTTATCTACAACTTTCACGCATTATTCCTATCAAGTTAAATATAACTACAATAACATACAACTTAAATACAAATTTTATATAAAATTTATACAATATGTCTTTTGTATATTTTGTATCTGATTTATACATAGTAAAAAAAAAATTCATACAACGAATTATATATTACACAATTTATCTACAATTTTCTTACATTACTTCTACAATTTTTCTACAATTTTACCACAATTTCGTAAATATAATGCATATCACGTCTTCTTCTTCAACTTCAACTTTCAATCTGAAATTCTGCCAAAATCAAGTCTAATCTTCACCAAAACACCCTCAAAATTGAGATATATTCCCAATTGTTTGCAACAACACCCAATCCAAACAAATAATGGTTATTGAAAACCAAAATTCGAATTCAAAGCTTCAAAGTTTTTTAATGGCAATCAATGGTGGAGTCGCTGCTCTCTTTTCCTTTGCTTTATATTACTGGAATTAGGGATTGAGAGGTAGAGAGAGACGTGGAGAGAATTCCCAATTGCTTGCAACGACACCCAATTCAAACAAGTAATATTTTTTGAAAACCCAAATTCGAACTTCAAAGCTTTAAAGTTTTTTAATGGCTATCAATGGTGGAATTGTTGCTCTCTTGTGCAAGATACGTGGGGAAAGGGGGTGGGATGTGGAGAGAGAAACAGAGGGGGGAGGGGGGGAGGGGTTGTAGGAATTGATTAATTATCCTTAAATCCTAAAATGAGTAGTGAGTGTAATAAAGTTTTCAATAGTGTATAGATATGTAAAAATTCCAAAGATAAATAACAATACAGGTAGTCGCGGTTCTATACATTATTACACTTAAAAGCTCATTCTTTTTCTTTTCCCCCTAAAAACGTGAAAATTGTGTAATTAGCTATAGACCAAGAAATATTTATAAATAAAAAAAAAAAGGTAACAATTGAGTCCGTGCATCACACAGGGACATCATCTAATTTTTACTAGATAGAAATAAAGGGAGCAGTTGAGAGGTACGAATTACTAACAACTAAACCTAAATGAATGGTGAAGCCCCAGTTTTCTCTGTTAAAGCAATTTAGTATTGACTACTGGCTATTGCGGTCTAAACTTTTATTTTCTTAATGCTCCCCTTTTAACTCATTATTATTCAAGAATGAATAATAATTCTTGTGTCAGTGGCGTTAGATGCAATATTGCAATTTTATCCGACTCTGTTGAAATTTGATGAATGAGGAGAGACAATTAAATGTAAACTAATGGTGCCCTTCGTCATTTTGCATTTAGTGGAATCATTAATGGTCACATGAAATTAGCAGTCACCCATTAATAAATTGCTTCTTAACGTCACCAACCCATTAACGGAAACTGCTTTTGACGCAAAGTTCAATTCTTGAATACTACGCATTATTCCATCATGTCATGTTTACCTCTCCTTTCAAAGTTTCGCCCATTAAAAAGATTACTCAGCCGGTTTAAAATAAATAATTTTTTAGATATTTTTACAGAGATTAAAAAATCTATCTTTTAATATTAATTAGCAATGTAATTGACCATATTAACCTTTATTATCTTACATAAACACTCCTAACACAATTCCAACGCTATTTACTCCAAAGACAATATAGGAAAAAAATAATTAATTCTTTCTTGAAATCTGAAAAAATCACTTATTTTGGATCACAAAAAAAGATCAAACTCCCTCCGATCCAAAATAAGAGGGTGTTTGGATTGACTTATTTTAAGTGCTTATTGGCTTTTAAGCACTTTTTAAGTTTGTGTGGTGTTTGACAATGATAAAAGGTGTTTAAAAGCACTTACTTTAGACATAAAAAGTAGAAAAATAAGCCAAAAGTCAAGTATTACCAACTTATGACTTTTGACTTTTAGCTTAAAAACTACTTTTTATAAGCCAATCCAAACATCCTCTAAGTGATTTTTTCAAATTTCAAAAATGAATTAATTATTTTTTCCTACATTGCCCTTGGAGTTAATGATATTGGAGAATGTGTTAAGAGTGTTTATGTAAAGAGATAGTAAAGGTTAATATGGTCAATTTCATTGCTAACTAATGTTAAAAGGTGAATTTCTTAATGTGTAAAAACAACTAAAAAAATCACTTATTTTGGACCGGAGGGAGTAGCATTATTCATAAAGGGTATTTGCTAAATTATCCTTACCCCTTCTATAACTGTATAATTTAATAATTAATCCTATATATTTGAAGTAATAATCTTGGAATAGAAAAAATAATTAATTGCTAAGTTTTCTAAAATGACATATCTCGGACAAATAGTTTATTGCTATAATGACAGATAAAAAGGACAAGAGGAGTACTGATAGCCTGCAGCATGCTTATTTTAAATGTTATATCTAGGCCAACTTTAATAATTCCAATATTTTGGTTTTTTTAAAACAGAAGCGTGTCTCAGAGATGATGAGCCAAATCAGTTCTTCACTGGCCAGATTTTAGACAAAATTGCACTATCGGACAAGATGGCAACAATGAATACAGTGATCATAGATATTATACTATCCGTTCAGGTGGTTAAAAGTGGTGACTACATTAGCCCGGTCGTCTTTTCCTGGAAATCCTTTAGCAGCACAATGGAGGATACTCAATAGTGAAAACAAATTCCATGACCGCTGTAAATCAGTATCTCCAATATTTTTTAGTATGTTTTTCTCCATCCCGTCTTTGAAAGCTGAGATCAACAGAGCCCCCCGCGACCATGCTAAGTTATTGTGATACAAATGGTATGCTGGAAGGTGCTAACCCACAAGAAGCCTGTTAGGATTAGCTTTAAAAAAGTGGCTTTTAAGCATTTTAAGCACAAGTGCTTAAAAGCAGCTTTTAAGTGCTGGAGCTTATTTTATAAATAAGCAGTTACATGTTTGGATAAAAGTGTTGAACCTTAAAAAAAACTGTTGAAGTGTTTGGCAAACAAGTGCTGGCAAGCACTTTTTCCTATTAAAGACAAAAATATCCCTAAAGCTGTTAACATTATAAAGGAGCTAATTACATGAGTAGCAATTATATATAAGTATAATATATTAAAAAAGAAAGATGATAAAAAAACTAAAAATATATTTTAAAAAAATTCCGGGGGAGGGGGGGTGAAAAAAAAATAGAATTTAAAAATTACGAAAAAAGTAAAATACAAAAAAAATCTTGTGCGGGAGTAGGGGAGGGGGTGGCCGGGAGGGGCAAGGGGTGTGGGGGTACATAAGAAAAACGGAAATTTGAAAATTAAAAAAAAAAGTAAATCTTGTGCGGGAGTGGGGGCAGGGGAGGGGGGCGAGGGGTGGGGTGGGAGTGGGGAGGGGTGTAGAAAAAAAAATTAATAGTTTCTTTGACGGAGGATAATTTTGGTATTATAAAAACTTATAAGAGACAAAAAGTAATTTTATTGGTCAAACTAAAATGGTTTTTAAGCCAAAATAAAAAAATTGGGATTAACCAACTTCTTGCTTTTGGCTTTTTTAAAGCACTTTTTAGCTTTTTTTAAGCAGCTTTTTTTTTTTTTGCCAAACACTCCATTTAATAAAAAAGTGCCCATCATTTTGCCCATCCAAACACCCTCAAGATCATTTTGTCGATCAAATTGACTCCCTGACTTGAAGATTGTTCATAATGCTTACCCAGCTCCAATTAAACCAGGGGCGGAACTGCGGGGCACAATTTATAGTTGTTAGGAAAACATTGACTACCACTGAGAATAAAATAACTTCATACAACATAATTATAGTTCTCTGCGGCAAGGAAGAGGAACCAACAACAAACAACGCAGCCTTACCCCAACCTTTGTGAATGTCTGTTTCCGATAGACCCTAGTCCCTCGGCTGAAGGAAAGCATAATCCCAGCAAACATTAAAAAGACAAACAAAGCAGTAACAATAGCAAGAAAATAAGATAACCGAAACAAAGAACTAACACATAATAATAGAAAACTAAGAACTAGGAAAGTACACTAATCCTACCGGTATGCAGAAGAGAGCAAGGCAGAGGAACCATGTTTCACAATTGCCAGCACACAAGCATAGAAGTACTTATATAACACCAAATCAAAACACTCAATCCCCCCTCCCCCCCTCCCCCTAAAAAAAACGAAGCCAAAAGTAGAACTTCCAAAAGCAAAAAATAAATACTATCTAGTTTATATGGTACCCGGAATTGGTCCGCTGTGGAACATCATATTCTTATTGTTTAGTATATTCTGGGTGTTACCAAGGACTATGAAAAAGGAAGTAATAACGAGCTAGTTATTACAGTGGACCAATAGTGAAAGGAGGCAGCCTGGGAAACATCACCATAATGCCTTGGTGCTTATGGAATGAAAAAAAACAAAAGATTGTTCATAATAGTAAAAATGATGTGAAGGTCCTTTTCTTATTATACTAGCATTTTTTGTGTAAATAGCGAATACCTTGTTGTATACGTAGTTGGCCAACTTGATAGATCTGCTTTCAAATGACTTGTTCTGACTCACATAAACAACTTGTACATGCTTTGATACCAACTTTAGTGATTGTCTAAAAAACATTGTTCAGCGCAAACAGCTTAACAACTGCAGAGAGCTAACTTCCAGCTACTAGCAATTTACTTTCAATCTGCAAACAAATAATAGCAAAAATAACACAGCATAGGACCTTAACGTACACGGAGCTATATGCATATGCTGCTTTTTGAATGCATATCATTTTAGGAAATATAATGTCAATGAATCCTTATAACCTGAGTATATAATTCGTGTATCACAACTATAGCAACAGACTCTCAAATGATGGGATTGGATAATGAGGGATCAAATGTTCTTTAAAGAAAAAGTGGTTTGGTTATGACTTATGATCCAGCGGTCATAGAAGAAGGGAATATGAGCAGTTACCTCAAAATGTTGGAGACCTGTAACATAAATTACTGAAAGCCCACTAAGAAATTCCAATATTTATTAGCATACCATGTTCGATAGGAGTAAGCTAAATCATAGAGAGAAGTAATGCTTATGCTGGCAGACCAGTAAAAGAAGGGAATATGAGCAGTTACCTCAAAATCCTTTGATCTCCTCAAGCATCAAAGTGCATCTCCTATTAGAGACTTCAGTTCTAACGTCAGCCGTTATACCTCAAAATAACTAGAGAGGGACTTCAGTTCTAACATCAACTGGTTACACCTCAAAATAACTAGAGAAGAAGGATTGACGTTTTTGAAATCAAATATCATTAGTAGCAAAAATCAGACAAGACATGAGTGGAAACAAAAAATAGAGGGAGCAAGAATGAAGAGACTATGTTTTCCCTTTTTGTTTTTACGAAGAGGTTAAAATACTATGCAACTTATCAAGAAAAACGAATGAAGGGATTGTGTACTTGTAAGCCAAATAACTTGTACCCAGGATCAAATGCTTCACAGTTGAACTGTAAGTTTTGAATGAGAAAACAAGGAGGAAAAGATGAGTCCTCGGAAACCAATTTCAAATCAAACATCCAACTTTGGGTGCAGTGTCATTCAGCACTTGCAATACAAGCATCCATAATTGGATTCTACATATGTACATCTACATTGTTCCTGTGGGAACCCCCAACAATATATAAAATGAACCACAACAATTGGAAACGCCGAACAGACTCAACCTAGTAACTAAAATACTCATCATTAAAACCTGAAAATGAAATTCTGCACCACGATAAATCAATGACAAACATATATATGTGCAAGTGAAAGATATCATAATTCTGTCCATGATTTAGACGTACAATTTGTGCCTACTCTGATATCATGGAGATGTGTGACTGTTTCATCTAAAAGCTTTGTCATTAGACAGAAAACACTTTTATTTATTTAATTATACCTTCGACAATATGAACCATTCAAAAACAACAAAATATCATTGCACTTTATCAGCCAACACCGGTAAAGAATGAACTAACACAACGCACTATTGACCAAAATAGAACAAATTTGATTACTCTAGTTTACTTCCCACCCCCTCGCGCAGCCTGACATATTGTCAAGCTTATTGAAGCATATTTATTCATCTCTAGTAATTACAAAAATAACCAAAACTAACATTCTAAAGTACCGGATTAAACCAGAATCAACCATAAGAACTAAGAGTGAATCATTTTTGGATAGTAGAACAAGCTGCAAACAATAAGAGGGTTACAACCAAAAGAAGATAGATTATCAAGTAAAACAGGAGATAAATGCATATCTGCTAGGCACCAAACTTCATACCTGGACAAGAAAACTATGATTATCAATTTCAGCTTCATATATTTTTGTAAGGAAATAATTCTGGAAATAAATTTCTACCAGCTTTATAAAGGGTAGGAGCAGCCTGGTGCAAGCATTACAAACATGGTGGCAAGGGCAGAGCCAACCCTTCGGCTATAGAAATCTGGAATTGATTATAGGAGAACTTGTAGAATTCCTAAGGACATTATTGTTATGCATGTTCTGTTCAGATTCTAAGTAATCATTAGTACCATTACTCCCAGAGTGGTTAAATTGAAGTGTTATTGCTTAATTTTGTTGATAACAGGTATATTGCTACGATATCTGCCTAAACTTCATATATTGCCAAAATCACCAAAGAGGAATTATCGCAGGCGTAAAATGAATGAATAAAGTAAATAGCAAAAAAATAAATTAAAAAAATCAGGGAGAAGCGGAGACCGGATTTGAAGCTTATGGGTTGAAGATTCTACTTCTTTTAAGTTACTGAGTACTAAATTTTTATATTCAACAAAATCCTTAAACACGAAAATAGGATTTGGATCAAAGTTATTGAGTTTGACCGAAACGTCGGGCTGTCTCTGCCCCTGCCACCAGGTTCTAAATTACAATACTTCAACCGTTGTTTAAACGGCTAGCTACCTGAATTCCAGGATCGGTACTCCAATAGGGGAAATGGAGATGGCGGAGTGCGGCGGAAATGGAGGGTTCTGGCCTGTGGAAGAATCTTGTGAGTTCTCCGAAATACCCCCGTGCTCCGTAGTGGGGATTAAATAAATAAATCAAGTATAATATTCAAATTTTAAACGCTTCATAATATCCTAGCTGCAAAACTCACATTATTTTAAGGGATTAGTACACAACTAGATGGTCAGATCCACTATTACTTTTTCTAGCAGACATACATTGATTATACATAATTATACATCTATTATATATAAATAATACATATATAATACGTTCGTTAGCTATTTTTAATTGGAAATTTTTTTATATTTGAATAATTGGGCTCCCTACTTTTTAATTTTATAGCCTATATTTCAATTTACAATCAACTAGCCCAAAAATAATAGGCTAAGATTCAATATTCAAGTCCAATAGATTCTCAAAATTACTATTTAATTTTTAAAAGAGATTCTCAAGCTTTTAAGTTAATTTTCGAATTAGTAAGTGTGACTCAAATATTAGTTCAACAAACCAAATCCATTTGGGTGGTGAAAATTAGATTTTTAACAAGCTTAAATATGTGGGCTTAAATTGCGAAGTTGATTTTGTGAGAAATTTGGAGTGAGTGTTATTTAGACTTCTTAGAAATAGTATTAGGAGGTTGTATATAAATTTTGAAGTCATTTAATGGATATTTGGATTGGTTTTGAACAAGAATTGCAACTGAAAGCAGAAAATGGTGGACTTCTACTCTTCAATTTTCTTACATTGCAACCAGGTGACACAAGAGAAGAAGCAGAAAATATACGACTCCTTGAAGCATATGCAGAAGATGTGAGAAGAAGAGAGAGTGAAAGCAATGGATGTGTTTAATTCCATATCTTTCAGAAACAATTGTTGTAAGAACACATATTTTGAATTTGCTAGTGCTTTCAAAATATGTATAATATTGTGAAGTCATGTGTATTTTCTTGTAATTCTTTCTTTTTAATTTAAGAGATTTGGTGAACGACTATTTAGGTTAATTGAGGTGAATATGTTCACACACCCTGCATTTACGTGGTGTTTCTCCACACCCTTTCTCCTCCAAAACTCCATTGAATAGTAGCAAAACACGCGAACCAACAACAACTCAAACAATCTGCTACAAGTGAATAACTCGAACTCACAGCTTCCGATCACAGTCACGGGAGTTCTTACAATTATAGAACGACTTTCCACTCATCTCCAGCAGAAAAAATAGACGAAAGAGAGCAATAAACTTACCTTATTTGCTGAATAACTCACCTCATATCTTGGTTCTTCAAACTCTAGGTTTTTCCTCCGACTAAAACTTGAAAAGGAGGAAATCCAAGTAGGGTTTGTGTGTAATTTTTGTGAGGATTTTTGCAGGAGTTTATGCTTGGCTATTGTGCTATATAATGGGTGTTATATTGCAGGAAATAAGCCCTTAAATGAGCTATTTGGTCGACCCGAAGTAACCTCTTTCTGAACTCTCATTTAAGCAAGTAGGTGACACACCTACTTATCACCTAGCAGTCTGCACAGTCTTGCATAAACACATATATTTCTCTATTCCGATGTCGTATTAACGAACGGTTTAATGCACTTTATAAAATTTAAACTTCTCTGTATTTTAATATTAATTGAGAAACTTTTACGGGTATGTTTCAACTTGTTTGTAAGATAATACTTATTGATTAGGATAAAATAAGAAAAGTTGGACCTTTTTTATTTTAATTTACAACTTTTGATAGAAAGAGAATTTTTTTTTTTGAAACAATTTAGGAAATATACTTGAAAGAAGGAGAAATACCTTTCACATATAAAAGTTAAACGGAAGGACCATAAACAACTTAAGCACGGAAATTAATTCTCTATTTGCAAATTACTACTAACTATTATGTTATAAAAAAATTATTACATCATTGGGAAAAGGAAGGGGAAATTACGCCACACGCTTTGAACTATTCATACCAATTGTAAAATATAAAAAGCTCACCAAGTAAACTAGCCTTAACTTAAACCTTTGTTTGTTATCTTTTTTTTTTTTTTGAAGATATTGTATGGGTCGAAATCTGACCACGTGAGAACGACATTAAGAAGGAATGGCGTGAAGATGGTTAAGCCGTGATTGCGCACGCAAGACACCGTAACGATGAGCATCTCGGCCGTCGAGGTCGAACCATCACGGCAAAGGACCGCTAGGTAACAAGTGACGCCCAGTATATATACAGGGGAAGAGAGTGATAGAAAAGGGGATGGTAGGGGATTCTTTCTTCTTATTTGATAACTTTCTCTAAGGGGATCCTTGGGAAACCCGAGAGAGGGTTCACAATCTTGTTCCAAATTTTTGTAATCTTCATCATGAAATCAATAAAGATACAGTCGGCAGCTGTTAATGATATATTTTCTCGTTCTCCTTTATCAAGTGTTACAGAGCGATAATATTGGGAATGCAAGTCCATTATTTTCACTTAACATCTTCTATAATCTTTTATGATTTAAGACTACTATGATACAACTCAATGGATGGAGACCGTAATTATGATTTAAGGACGAGAAATGTATATTTTTAGTTGCTCCCAAAAATAATAACTAACAAATTATATATTTTTGTATGTATAATATACAAACAAATATACAAGTAAAGATACATATTGTATACGCTTTTCGGTTAGCACGTAAAATTAGTTTTAGTCAACCGGTCAGGTTAGTATTTTGCTCTTTAAGGACAGCGCTCCTGGGTTTTACAAAAGCAACACATTATATTTTTGGTTCATAAATTGGGATTTTGATACAAAAAGCCGGCAATATTTACTTTTTACTTTTTCTAGTAATATATATATATATATATATATATATATATATAATTATACACATAAATGATGCATATATTATACCTCAGCTGGTTATTTTTAGTTCCAGCAAGTGGATGAGCGTCTATTTGGGTTAATTCTTCTAAATTGGTGGAATAGAAGCCCAATACTGGAATCCAGCTAAAGTCCACTAGAATATGGGCCCATAAATAGGTGGAATAGAAGGAGCCCAAATTATCGGATCCACCAAACCAGTAAGCACGACAAAAACGGGTGTTGCTGAAGAAGTAAACGGCTCTAACAAAGACGAAAGCCACGTTTCCCAAACACAGCGCTGTAACCGACACGTGGCAACATCTGGTAGGTCTTCCAAGTCTTTTTATTTTATTTTATTTATTTATTTTCCTTCTCTACTTTAACGTTACAAAACGACGACCTAGACCAAAAGCTCCCCACGATAAAAGGAAAAAAAGAAAAATAAATAAAGGTTATAGAAGAGTCCAAAGGAGTGGGGCACGTGAATTGAAGATGCACCCTCCGTCTCACCCGCATTCCTAAACCCATGGCAAAAGTAAAACGACGTCGTAATAGCAATAACAAAAGTCGAAAAGGACAAAATAAAATTTTCATTTCGCAGAAATTTCATGTACATTTACATTTACGTCCAACGGTCCACATGAGAATCGGATCACAGCATCTTATCCGTGTCGCCTCACTCTATAAATACTCTTCCTACTTCTCCCCATTCCTTTGCTTCACTCTGAAAAAGTCCCAGAGAGAGAAACTGTGTTTTGTGTGTGAGTTTGTGAGCGAGAGAGAGAGAGTTCCGGCAGGAGGAATAGCTTTGGGAGGTGGTCTTCATTTCGGTTACTGCGTAAGTTCTTTCTCCGCTCTCTTTAATTTCATGATTTGGCCTCTTTTTCCTATTCTGTTTTTTTATTTATTTTTATTTTTTATAAATAATTTGTTGTAGAAGTAGCTCAGAATTAGGTAGCTGCAATATCTACCTGTTTTATTTAATTATTTATAATTATGTCCTAGATCTTGAGATATTCCTCGTTAGATTTGGTTTATTCTCTGCTAAATGTTTGTGGGAGATAAATATCTGTACGCTGATGGAATTGGAAACTTTTTACTGTTCCTATACGCCCTATTTTGTCGAACTTTTATTGGAGCTTAATTTTAGGTGTACATTGGAGGTGAAAAATGACTTTTGTCATACACACCTAACCAGATAATTTATGAAATTACATGTAACGAACAATTTCTTGCACTTAGTGCTAATAGAACACTTCAGATTTACTCTAGATGTGTAAATGGAGAGGGTTAATATGATGTCTTTTGAATCAAAGACCTTTGTCGTGGCCAGTTAATAGTCAGTTCCCTGGTTTTGTTTCCACTTCAGTTGTTTTTGCTGCAGCACTGCTTGGCACATATCTTAGCACATGTATTTTTTTAATTAGTACTGCTTAGCACATATCTTTCCTTTTCCCTATGAAGTTCTAACACCCTTCTGGTGGACGACTGCATTTGG
>ML277025.1:0-12198 GCA_005239495.1 Nicotiana undulata | reverse complement strand
GGGGGGGGGGGGAGGTGAAACACCTTTCAAACCTCCATTTTTTATTTTCTTTATTACAGTAGTGTTTGGGCCAGTTTGCGGCCATCAACTATTCTGTCAGTTAACTGCTTCCTCCCACACTCTGGCCACCAATACTTACCAATACTTAGGCAAATGGGAAGAAATCACCTATTGTTTTTCTCTCTGTTGGGTTTTGAACTTCCTCAAGATTCTTCTCCCACTTCATTGACCATTAGGTCACACCTTTGGGTGCAGCTACCAGTAGATCCAGTATTTTAAGCCAAGCTTTTTCTATTTCTTTCTAAATTGAGGTCTGCTTAGAGTTGATTTTCAATAGGAAAAGATTTCAGACGATTTTAGTCCTTTGTAATCATTTTATTCCATAACCGTCCCATCAATCTTGACGGATCTCGTACTTGTTGGGTCTACAGAGCATCGGGGCAAGGCAAGTGGGGTGTGCATATCTTCTCAAACTCAAGTTTGCTTATCAACTTAACAATGGAGGTACTTGGAAAATCTATGGTAGCAGTGCCTACAAATGTTATATATCTGTCAACTATTCTTGGCCAAGATGGCCCAAACCCTGTTCACAAATGCGATTGGAAATGTGCAAATGAACATGTTTGTGGGAACATGTACCGCTGCCGTCTAACTGGGATGACACACATTTGTGACAAAAACTGTAACCAGCGAATACTGTATGATAATCATAACTCTCTTTGCAGAGTTAGCAAGCAGATTTTCCCTTTAACATCAGCTGAAGTGCAGGCTGTGAAAGGTGTACGGAGGAAGTTTGATGCTGAAAGTTCCCCTTCTGATAGCTGCGCCTTTAAGCGCAGAAGGGATGCACATTTCCATCCATCACCATTTGAGAGATCTTTCACTGCTGTCAGTCCCATTTGCAGTCAAGTTGGAGATGGAATGGACATTAGCTAGATATAATAAATTTCCTTCCTTTCATCTGTTTTAAAATTTCCTGTCTTTTGGGACAGGAATAAGAACAATTTTATAATTTACATGGCAGACCTGGTTGTCTTGCCATTTGTAGGAGGCACTTATATTGGACAATCCTGTGGACTGTAGCTCTATGGTAACTATTTAGGAGTAACAATATTATGTCTACAAACATTGTGCGCTCAAGTTGATGCCGCATGAGGCTTTAACTATATGCAGTGCAGCTATTTGTATAACCTTAACTATATATGGTTTTAATGTCTAGTCACTTTAAGTAGTTGCAATTATCCTTTTTCGGGTTGTCAAATGCCTGTATTGGCTTGCTGTCGCCTAATTACCGTGATTAACTTTGGGAGGTTCACTGGAATCTGGTCAGTGGAAATATAGTGCCTTGTTTGCTTTCCTACAGGAACTTGCCCCATCAGATGAAGAACACTCTTTTCAGTGAGCTCATTAAAGCTCACCGACTTTTATAGCTTTAACTTCCTACTTTTTGGCAGGTTTTGGAGGAGAGCTCTATTTTCTTTCATACCTGTTGCATTAGTCTCTTCTTAATTCACTTTTTAAATTTGTTCATACATGGCATCCTAAAAATGGTTTTACTTTTGCAGGAACTCAAGCATTTACTGTGAGTTGAGATATAGCTTGTTATATTGTTGAGTTATTAATTGTCTGAATTCATTTGCAGAATCATGAGTTTCTTACTGAGTTTGTTCTTCTTTTATTCAGCGGATCTGTGCTTTTCCACGAGGTGTGAAGTCTGAACTCTATCCTACTGTGGCATTGTCAGTATTATCATGTCTGATATTGTTAAAGCAAGTTCCTATTTGGTTGGAAGGGCTTGGAGTCAGAAGTCTGGTGTTTACTCCTGCCTATCTGTATCTGCTTTTTCTGATAGTGTTACCTGAAGAAGAATCTTTAGCAGCAGCCAAATCAAAGGGTGTCTGCTAACCACAATAAAATGACTAGCCTGCTGTTCTCTTTGCTCCTCTGTTGTTGCGAAAGAAAGGATCCTGTTTGGTTGTTAGTGCTTGAAGTCAGGGGTGTCAGGCATTGATCCGCTAAAAGTTTCATTTGTGCCTTGCTGCCCATATCTTTTTCATGTCATTCAGAAAGGCTACACCTCCTGTATGTTCCCCATTTCTTTGTTCTTTGAAGTCTAAATTGGCGCTTCCAATCAGTGCAGTAGTTGCTTATATGCTGCATTCTTGCAACTTTTCAGGAAGGCAAATTTACAAGGTGAATTGCAGTGACCAGAAAAAGTAAGGTCTCTAGCTGTAGTTTAGCCAATTTCGTTTTAAGTAATGTCAGCGCGACCAGCTGTGGTGAATTTTAGGAGTCATCATACGAGTCAAATATGATTTCCACTGAAATGTCCTCTAGGAGAACGATCAACATTCGAATCCGACATTGATCACTCGGGGAATGCATCTTCGTCAATTGTGTATGGCCATGAAGATCTGTTGCAACAAAGCTCCTTAAGGCAAAAATAGGAACATACTTGGAACATAGATGCATTTCTTTGTTAGCTTTTCGGTGCGAACTCAGCATTGTACATGATGCAGATGCAATGATTGAGATCCGATAGGGTGTTTGCAGTCTCTGTAATTTCCTATATAGCACTGGCAGAGTGAGAGTTTACCATTTATAAAACATTTCTCATTACTTATAAAAAAAATGCTTCTTTGTCAATATCAGCTAGTTTCATCTGATTGGCTGGTGATCTGAGGCTGTTGTCAAGTTTATGTACGTTGCTGCTTGGGTTATTCTTCCATTTTTGGTTCTAATCTGATTATTGTAGTATTTGCTGGCTTTTCATAGTGATGGAAACCAAATACTTGAAGGATAAAGGAGTTTATTAATTGTTTTGGCAACTATTTCTTCGATTGATTGACAAGGTTAAGCAGGAAAAGATGTTTGTTAAGTTAGCTTATTTTGATCATTTGTTCCCGTTTGACAGAGCCACCAAAGACCACAGTAAATTACTCTCTCCGAGAGAAGTGTGCTCTCTTTCAGTAATTTTTGCAGTATGTTATTTTTATTTTTAATCGTTAAATACAGCGTATAAAATCCTTGAATAGATTATGAAATTGACTTTGCTGCCAGTCCAAAACTACCTCCATTTTAAATTGGCTATTAGAGTTGGTTGAGTTGGTGCGATCTGCCGACATCCACTTACAGTGCCAACAAGAAGAGAGCCCATTTCCATTTAATTCAAAAGCATAAAAAGACCAAGGAAAGAAATTGTTCCTGCACAACCTAACCAATGACATGTTGCTTCGTCGCAAATTCACTTTCACTATGTTTTTAATAAATAAAAGGGAGCCAACCGACTAAGAAAAATAATTAAAATAAACGTCAGAATTTATCCAGATTCAACCCATATATCAAATCATGTCATTTACTATGATTACATAACAAACAAGGAAATGATACAAAATAATGTATTACAATCTCATAGAAGAGAATGATCTAAAGATCATTCCTTGTGCCGAGGGTCTATCAGAGATAATATTTTTATCTTCACAAGATAGAGGTAAGGTCTGTGTACGCATTACTATCCGCAAATACCATTTGTGAAATTTCACTGAGTTTGTCGTTACTGTTGTTGATTATGTAAAGATTATATCTTAATATAAAATACGTAAAATGTATAACATAATTAAAAGAATATCGTATGTAAAAATGTATATTAATTCATCATGCCTAAATGATAATATTTGTGCAAATGACACGTGTCATATCCTATACTACTCGTTGCTTTGACGCATGGATAGAGAGCAGATCCAACCGAAATGTGCAAGTCATTGGTTAGTATTGCAAAGGAATGTTAGTGACTCAGCGAGAGTTGGATCCTACAACGATTCCAATGTCTATTATGGTAAAGCTTAAGCTTGACACTTAGCTCCACACAAAATAATGAAGACTGCTTATCTATATTATCTTGATTTCTTTTTTAATTTATGGGAATCAAGATACCCTTTCCATATGGTCTAACCTTTTTAAGCTCTACAAACAAAACCGATTCTTTATCTGATGATTCTATATCGTTTTCATAGACATGCATCCTCGAAGTTACTAAAGAAAGGAATTGCCTCTTATTGGGGCCATCCAATATACAAAGAAATGCTAAATCCAGAGGTGTGATGTTGCAGCTGATGAATTAGCAAAGCAACTTAACAGCTTGGATTTTGTATCAAATATGTAGAATTCCTTTCCACCTACAAATATGGTAGGGTGTTCCATTTTTGTATTCTAAATTTCCCCTACTCCTACCTCCATTTTCAAGAAATATAGGACACAACCACAGACTACGGACCATAATAATATGCTTACCATAGCTTCCTGGAAAAAACTTTCAATTTCATTGCTTTTCTGCGTGTTCTTTTCTCATTCTTTTGCCAGCACTTTCACCATTACTAACAACTGCCCTTACACAATATGGCCTGGTACACTGTCTGGTTCTTCATCACCTCAACTTTCCACGACAGGCTTTCAATTGAATGCTGGCCAAAGCGTCAGAATTCCAAGTGTCCCGGGATGGTCAGGTCGAATTTGGGCAAGAACTGGCTGCACTTTTGATGCCTCTGGCGTTGGCTCTTGTCAAACAGGTGACTGTGGTGGAAAGCTCGAATGTGATGGCCTTGGTGCCACACCACCTGCCTCTCTCTTCGAGATAACTCTGGGTACAGGAGAGGCTAAAGATTTCTACGACGTTAGCATAGTTGATGGTTACAACCTACCAATGGTTGCAGCCCCAGAGGGAGTCCAGGGAGGATGCAATATCACTGGATGTGTATCCAACCTTAACATGGGTATGTTCTCTCCGTAGTTGTGTTTTGAACATGACTAGAAGATTATTTTTATAGCAATAATTTTCTGGCAACCTGGAAAGTACCTTGACTATCCCACCAGGTACCTGATACCTTCACCGGCACAAGCACCAAGAAACTGTGCCCACCACGACTTAGTCAGTTCATTGACTAACATCTTTGGGTGCAAATATACTTGGATGCATTTAAAAGATAAGACTAACAGATATCTATTCAAAAATTTAACAGGTTGTCCAAAAGAACTTCAAGTGGTGGGTGGAGATGGAGAAGGAAATGTAGTAGCATGCAAGAGTGCATGTGAGGCCTTTGGTTTAGATCAGTATTGCTGTGCCGGTGAGTTTGCCAATCCAACAACTTGTCGTCCATCATTCTATTCCAGCATCTTCAAGAGAGCTTGTCCAAGGGCTTATAGCTATGCATATGATGATGGCACCAGCACTTTTACCTGCAAGGCTGATGACTACGCAATCATCTTCTGCCCCATGAACGGGTAATGTGTATAAACATATCTCATTATCCAGACACTATATCTGGCGTTTTCCATTTTCCCCTAATCTACCACTATTGGATTGTGAAACAGGGTAAAGAGACCCAACGGTGGAGAAACAACTCCACCTATTGAAGAAAGCAAAATGGAAAAGTTATCAGGGACGGTTTCTTCAAGCATTCTCCTTCCATTCCCGATGCTGATTGTGCTGTTAATTTTCAGCACATATCTCCAGACATAAGTCAGAACAGCACAAATCAGGACATGATATGTCATAATAAGAGAACATTTAAGGAATGATATCTGGAGAAATAGTTGTGCATTCCTGAGGAAACTTAGAGCAAAACCATACAGTCAGCAACCTGTTTAAAATAGGCAGTATCTTGTATATAAACATTTCTCTTTACTTGTTTTTTAAGTATCACATTACACACTAACAAAATGTAGAAAATCGGATGAATTTCTGTTCTTTGTTAAATTGAATCAACACATCTAAAATTCACCTGCAACGTGAGAAATGCAAAGGAAAAGCAATCAAAATCCGAGATTAAAATTTGTCGATGAGAGAACCTCTAAACGAAATATTGGCATATTTAGGGTTGAGATGGTGGATTTTCAACAGCGATGTGAAAATCTTGCAAATAAATATGATCTGGTCAGTACCAATATTCTTGTTTTTTAAGACTACTTTTATAAGCTCTTAAAAATTTATGACTAGTATTCGTGTAGACAAAGCACAGAAAAAACAGGAAACAAAAAGAGGAAAAGAAAATAATGAGAATACATAAAGTATGAATGAAATATGTACAATCATATCTTATTTTTTGCTCTTGCTTTTCTTCGGTGCTTGAGGTTTCTTTTTAACTTTATTTGGTATCTTCACTCCCTTCTTGCCCTTCTTTTGTTCCGTAGCCTGCAGAGACAGCTTGGATCTCAATATATGACCTAGAAATTGAAGCAACTCTCAGTGGTAAACAAAAAGAACAAAGCATACCGATGCTTTTTTAGCTTTTGCTTTGACATTTCCATTGATCTGATGATCAACATTCTCATTCTGGTCACCTTGGGAAGCTGGTCTTCGCAAATTTTCAGCCTCCTCGTCCGAATCAAATGTGAAACCATCAAGAGTCCCTATCAAAGTCAGAAGGATCAATTCAAATTGGACTGTAAATGGCTCAGTTCCCAAAGTGAAACACTAGAAGACGTTTGACATCTACTTTCTATAAAAGCAGATATTTCAGATAGAGCCTTGACCTTCAACCATAGTTTCAGCTTCGTAAACATTTGATTGTGGCTTCAGTTGTATGAAGTCATTCATGATGGCCTCCACCTGATCAGAGAGCACATAATCATCAACTAACAGCATAAATCTTGCTTACTTCTAAAAAATTAAGGGCACGCTTTGATTAAATGGAAAGTAAAATGACAGACAAGTCATAAACCCCTGCCAGAATAGCAAATCTAAAGTTCTATCCACTGTTTTCACCATGGATAGAATAGCTGATTAATCAGTAAGCAAGCAAAAGAAACAAACCTTTGCTTCTGTCTGTCCAAAGCTTACCTACAAAAGAGCACAATATTATTAGATATACATATGTGGAGGTGGGTGCATTTGTGCATGTGTGTGTATGGGGGAGATAGGTAAAGACAGCAGAAAATTGCTAGAGACAAGAGTGCCATACCACACAAAATGTCCTGGAAGGCAATATTGTCGTTTTATAAATGGTTCCTGAGATATAAATGAACTGAAGCATTCAGAACAAAATTTTCCAGAGTAAAAAGATTACAAGAAAACTTTTGTGGAAATTGCTAGTACCCAGCCTAAAGCAGAAAATGTGGTTGTGTTTTCATGTTCTTTAAACATATGGGCTAAAGTGATATGATAGCATATTGATTCAAATTAATAAATTTTGTCAAGCTAGAGCAATAAAGATGTTGATTGTTTGAAACATATTAAAAAGCAGCCATGAAAGCGACTTGCAAGAAATTGGTAAACAAAGGTTTCAGAAACATGTTTATACCTTTCAAATCGAAAAGCATTTCATGTTTTCCTGATGGACCATCTGAAATAACTATCCTCCCAACAGCACCCATATCACCACTCAGATCTATGGAATCACCTTCACACTCCACAAGTGCCTATGTCAAGAAAGGAATTTAAGGTGTGATGCAAAGCTTCACAGGATTAACAAAGGATTGGGGAAAGAAGAAACAAAAGCAAAAACAAGTACAATATTAACAATCCATTAATAGTACCAACCTCCAACTCGTTAAAAATTCTATAGAAGTGGCAACCTGCTAATGCTAATGCCTAAGCACAATTTTTTTATTTATTCTTGATAACGGTGTTGCTAGCTAGTGGACGCCTCCCCCCCCCCCCAATCAATCCACCGGATACCTGTTATCTCTCACCAGTACAAATAAGGCAACTTTGCCCCCCAAAAGATCAGGCAAATGGGAAGAATTCAACTAGTGTCACCTAAATGACTTTGTTTTGACTTAGTACAGTGAACTTTTTAGATGCCAAACTGGAATAAGCCACCATATCCTCTTCCTCTGACATTTAAACAAACTTCTCAGCTCAGGAGAAAAACTGAAATGGGGTGTGCCCTCAGGTAAGCGCAGCACATGATGTGTGGGTTAAGTGCACGTCACAAGTTCGAATCCTACCACAAACAAACGTCTTTAAGTGGAGAAGGGTAGAGGAGCGGGCCCATGATCCATCGTGTTTTTATCAGTGCGTCAGGGCGCACTCGAGGATTTCTTCATTATAAAGGACAAAAAAACTGAAAGGGATGAAAACTAGTAAACTCTGAACTTATTAGCAGATTTGAGAAGGAAATTTGCTGAAAGGAAAAGAATAAAGAGAAAAACAGACAAACCATAGTAATAACCTCCACACCAACATAGTCACCACACCCTGCTAACTTTACCTTTGTCCTTTGTACTTTCTCGGGAAGCACCAACGGCAGCCTTGAAGATGACAACTACACAATGATCATAAAAGTGAATGAGTGAGCAGTCAACATAACCAAAGATCCATCAAGGATTACAAAAGTTTCTCACATTTGGTACACTTTGTTTCTCTGGAATATTTTCCTCCACAACATCCATGTCTTCCTTCTCTATACCATTTCAAACAACATATTACAAAGAAAAACAAATAAAGATGTCAGGAGAACCAACAACTCTACAAGATAAAGAGAGCAAAACCCTAATGTAAGATTAAATAGACACTTGCTCCAAATGTTTTGAGATCCATTCATCTGTTATATACTAAGTTAAGGTTAGAATGTTCAGAAGCCAGAAACAACGGGCTTACCTTCCTTTAGCTGACTCTCTAGTTTTTTCTTCTTTTCCGGATCCTCTTTCTTCAGCTTTTTCTTTGGAGATTTTGATGTAGAAGGTACATCATTTTCTTCTTCTTTTATAGGCTTAGCATCGTGTATAAGCAACTCTTTATCAAGGACTTCCTTCACTTTTATGGAACTGCCATCATGAGAAGATTCAGAATCCGATGACAACGTCAAGACTGAATGACTAGGTTCCTGCATGAATCAAAATTATGCTTCAGATAGAATTAAGATCACTGCCGTTAACAGTATTTGCATTAAAGTTATCAATAAAATGCATGGGAGAAGACTGTGAGGATCAAGCCAATGTCGCTAAACTTCGGGCAACTGATCAAAAGGTGGAAAAGAGATGCCTATACCATATTGTGATAATTTACATAAGGATGGCCAAAACAGATCACCACTTGCAGCAATTGCCAAAACTACACTTGTACTAACTTTTACTACAACAACAACAACAACCCAGTATAATCCCACAAGTGGGGTCTGGGGAGGGTAGTGTATACGCAGACCTTACCCCTACCCTAGGGTAGAGAGGTTGTTTCCAATAGACCCTCGGCATCCTTCCCTCCAAGAACTCCCCACCTTGCTCTTGGGGTGACTCGAATTCACAACCTCTTGGTTTGAAGTGGAGGGTGCTTACCATCAAAGCAACCCACGTTGTACTACCTTTTACTGATACCTAGAAAAAGATAAGTGTTCATATGACTCCAAAAGATTACATTGGGAAAGGATAGAGATATGTCAAAAGGTTTTTTTGTTAATAATAGTTTTTCTTATAGGAGAGATATGTCAAAAGGTTTTAATCTGCACAAATTAGTCCCAGAACAAATTCCGTATGGAGTAGTTATTTCAAATATTACAATCTGCCTAGTTAACATTTGCATCATTCTAGCATACTAAGAGGTTTGAACTACTAGGCTGTTCCTGAAGCCTAGAACAGTATTTCCACCCAAACTTAACTGCTAGCTAGTGGACATCTTTTGCTTCATAAGGAGAGAATACTATCAAGAAATATATTATGCTAAACTAGATATGCATTTTCAGGCTACATCGCTGTCATTTTCCAGAGTGAAGCTTACAAGAACAATTTTACGAGAATAATTGCTCTATCAAAAAACTATAATAGTACTGATAGATCTAGGCTCTTTTAGCCATTTACTCTTCATTTACCAGAAAATGACTAAATATTTGACTGACTGGCTGTTGAAGTCCCTATTCTCTTGTGTCTGATGTATTGATGTCTATCAATGGAGCAATTATTGGCTGCACCATCTCCAAAGTATGAATGGTATAAAGCCAGCAAGAGCTAGGGGCATAAACAAACATAAAATCAAAGATCAAGGATCTCATTTAAGCTGCATAAGCAAACACATAGCATCAAGGGGAATCGCACAAGTCGAATAATGTAGTGGCTGCTTTAGCATTCTTTAAGTATTACACTCACTATCCATATATTCTCTGTCAATTATTAAAGTTAAACTTCCACGACTGATGTTAATTCAGTAAATTAAAGAATAAAGACAGCTGATAGGAAGCTGCTTACTTTATCTGTAAAAGCCTTCTCTGGCGCTCTCCTCTTTGTAAATACCTTGTCCGTGCTTTTTCCTGTACCATTGGGAAAGAGAAGATCTTTACTGGTCCTATCATCTTAAATTTCTCACTTTCAAGCTTATGCAGTTGAATCACTTGGTAGAATGGATTAGCTAAATACCTTCTT
This sequence comes from Nicotiana undulata, assembly GCA_005239495.1. Classification (NCBI taxonomy): domain Eukaryota; kingdom Viridiplantae; phylum Streptophyta; class Magnoliopsida; order Solanales; family Solanaceae; genus Nicotiana; species Nicotiana undulata. The sequence goes on along the minus strand of ML277025.1, from coordinate 1,851 downwards.
TTTCACTCTGATTTTCCTTCTTTCTCTTCCTAGTAGGTGTGCGATCTACTTTTTCATTTTTAATTGGAGAATCTACTTCAGACATCTTGTTGAGTTTACATTCCTGCCCATCCTGACTGCTTTTGGCCTCTGAAAGTGATGCTTTATCCTTCTGAAACAGTTTACTAAGATTGACGCTATCCTCGTCATCACTTAGACGGCTGTTATCTAAGGGAGATTCAGATCCAGACGATAAGGTTACCTGAGCAGGCGCCTGCTTGAATTTAACAGTAGATTTCTTGGTTATTGCCAGGAAAATGGAACAACAGCAAGCAAATAACAACTAAACAATGCACACGCTTTCAACAAACGTACATGGAGAGCGAATAAACTTCAAAATAACAGTCTTATACTTCAATAATGATCCTATATTATCAACCTTGACAATAATTAACACTAACCAAAAGTTGGATCGAATGCAATGGCGGAGCCAGGAATTTAGAAAAAGATACTAGAACGTCACACTTAAAATTTGAACTTATGACCTAAAGCAATTTTTAAACCCCTTCGCCACTACACTTGAATCTTCCCTTATGCCAAGGGAACTCAACAGTTTACATACAACCCAAGAAAAACTCGTTTTTGCCCTATTTATGCAGTAAAAAATTTTGATGAAGGGAATTCAATTGAACCCCCTTGGCTCTACATAGCTCCTACTGAGTCTGGACCTAATTCCTTCAGCTTGACCTCTATATCTAGTCCAGAATTTTTTTTCCAATAAATATTTACATTAAATTTAGAACCGATGACCACAAAGGTACAATGGGTGCACTATTTACTACACCTATGTACTTGAATCCGGTTCTGTCAAGATACATTAGCAATCAAAAGCGTTTTAAACTCAGTCATACGACAAGGAAATGTTCAATTAATTAAGCAGTGAGTCATTGCATAAAATCGATTCCGAGCACCGCAAGCGCGCAAAAATGTATGAATTGCAAGGTAAACAAAACATATATACCTGAAAAGAGCGTAGCCAATCTGGAGATTCTTCTCTTGAGTCGCTCATTTTTTGAGGTTTTGACAATAATTTCAGTAGCCAAGGGCGGCTTCAAGGCAATTTATAAAATATCAAATTTTATATTTTTAAAAATTTGGTAGAGATAGGTTTGAATGAGTTAATACTTAATAGCCTGTTAGGCCAACCTTCTCCCCGAGCCAAGCTTTTTGGAGAAAAAAATGTTTTTTAGAAGAGAAAGACAAGCAGCAGTTTGAGAGAAACACAAAAAAGTAGCTGTTTTTAAGAAACTATTTTTATAGCTTGTTCGGCCAAGCTTGTAAATCTCATACCATGAAAGCCAAATCTCGAACTCTACGATCTGCATAACTCTTATGCCTGGACTGAGTTGTACGAAGCCTATCCTAAATGATCTTCACCTTATCCAAGGCATCCTAGACTAAATCAGAACCCAATAATCTAGCCTCCCCAGGCTCAAACCATCCGACTGGAGACCGACATTGCCTACCATACAACGCCTCATACGGAGCCATCTGAATGCTCGACTGGTAACTGTTGTTGTAGGCAAACTCTGTTAAAGGCAAGAACTGATCCCATGAACCACCAAATTCAATAACACATGCCCGCAACATATCCTCCAAAATCTGAATAGTGCGCTCGGACTGTCCGTCCGTCTGAGGATGAAATGATGTGCTCAACTCGATCTGTGTGCCCAATTCTCGCTGGAATACTCTCCAGAAATGGGAGGTAAACTGAGTACCTCGATCTGATATGATAGATAAGGTCACATTGTGCAATATGACAATCTCTCTCATATAGATCTGAGCTAACTTCTCCGCTGAAGATGAAACTGC